>JAJIRX010000006.1:0-28411 GCA_023853785.1 Psilocybe azurescens | reverse complement strand
AAGACGAAAGAGGGGCCGTTGATGCGTTGATGGTCGACGACTGTTCGGGATCCAGCGCAGAATCCTCCTGCTGAAGCGAGACCTATAGCACAAGAGCCAAGAAGCATGTCGACTTTGGAAGCCTATTATAAAAGTGTGTGAGGTGATACTCGTTTGGGTTTGCTGGATAGTACATACCGGGACATTGTACAATTCTGTAAGACCGCGACCAGTTCTGCCGACGGATCCAAAAGAATAGCTTTCGTCTAAGATAAGTCTGTACTTGTACTTGTATTTGAGTTCGATCTGCAGGTATGTCAGTTTCATGTATCGAAGAAAAAGAATAAAAACTACGAACAAGTTTAGGCAAGTCAACCATAGCACCATCCTTCTGGAAAATACCCTCGGTAACAATGAATCGACGAGTCATCGGCGCGCGACGCTTCTTCCTCTCCTTTTCAATACTAACAAGGACTTCTTCGAGGCTGTTCAGGTCATTATGGTCGAACCAGCGGATAGTCGAACGGGAAATCTGGATTCCCTTTTGAATGGCAAAGTTCACGGCGCGGTCGGCTACGATTATGTCACCGCGTTTACAAAACGCCGGAATCACAGACGAGATGGTCGAGAACCCCTGCGAGTAGAGGATGGCGGCCTCTGTGCCCAAAAAGTCCGCAATATCGTTTTCCAAGTCCATATGCACGTCTGAGAGGATTGTGGAATGAGATATTTTTGTGGCTAACGATCCGCATTGAACGTACCGAGGGTGCCGTAAAATCGGGGTCCGCAGCTTCAAGACCATATTTGCGCAGCGTATCGACGGCGCGCTGCTTGATGTGTTCGTTCCCCGAAAGACCAGTGAAGTTGTAGCTTGAGAGGTTAATGGCATTTTTTCCAGTAGAGACCAATTTCGGTTTGGGTCCGTTGGGTCCTGCAATTACAGGCACCGAGGCCAGGTCAGACTCTTCAGTCGCAGTCAAGGCATGTCCAAGAGGTTCCGGAATCCATTCGTCTACAAGTTCGTCGACTTCCTGTACAAGTAGATTTGCAAAGCGGCAATGTTTCATATGGAATACACAACATACCTTCTCACTAAACTGAATGAAATGCTTCCCATTCCTGTCTGCCCTTGTTCTGGATTGCAGCAGGGTGCGAATGGCGAAGATAACAAGAATAAGCTCCAGTAGAGTACGTCCAGGGTCATTCTGGTGTGAGCTCTTCACATATCGCTGGATGACGGCCGAGCCAGGAAGTTTGTCAAATGTCGTTTGCGCTGTCGTCAAGGCGTGTTCCAAAAATGTGAACACAGGCGCGAGGGTCGCAGAGGTAGTGTTCATGTTGAGCAAGGGCGGCCTACCCTTCGAAAGGTAGAAGTTAAGGGATGTATAGGTTGCCCACGGAGCCAAGTACAAGTCGTTAGAGTCGTATGGAGGAGTGCAACTGGCTCGCACGAAATTCAGAAACAGGTTCTTTTGTTACGTAACTATTTCACACCCTAACCTGGATCTCTATTCAAACGCCGAGTCGAGTCTTTCCATCTCCTCTTCCCACATCCACCTACGTCGACTCTGACATGGCCTCAAACTCCATCTGCGCTTGTCAGGTCCTCAAAACACTGTAAGGGTCTCTGTGCAAGCTCAGGCTTCAGGCTGCGTTCCAAAGAGCCTTTCTCACCCTTTTTAACCCTGAGGTTGGTTGATACCGAGTCGCAAACCATTTGCCAGTGGTCCAAATCACACCGGTGGGGTTTCAAGTCTTTCAAACATATACACAAGATCTATGAGCTCCGAAATGAGTAGCTGAAAACGCCCTTCAACTATATCCACCCATCTCTTACTTGCTTCTCTTGTAGAGAGCCCATCCTTTCATTCGGCCGCGCTGGCTGTGGAAATTGCAATTCAGAATTATGCTACACCAATATCTGATAAATTGCGGCAGCCAGAGGTCAGACTTTCAGGACAATTGAGATCAAAATTTCTCTCTGTGTCTGCTTGCTTGGCCAGAGCTTCAATATTGCTGTATTCATAATCTTAAGATGCTTGTCCCTCTTGTCCTTCGTTATCAGTCATCGTCCCTCCGGGAGAACTCTTGGATTGATAAAACCAGTGTCACATCATCATCCACTGCATCTTCGATGTTTCTTCTGTCTCTACGCATAGGTTCGTGATAAATACCAGATTGTGCCTGGCTCGGCTCTGCCCAGTGCCGTAGCATAACACCGGGACCAGTCCTTACCTCTGCTATATCTACAGCAGAAATTCAAAAAATTGCTCGGAAACCGTGTATTCCCGTAGGTTTCCGTTCCCCGTTCCCCTTCTCTTCCGACCCGACTCCGCTTTTCCAAACTCCTATAGGCCCTTTGTCCTTTGGCCGATCTCCCAATTCCAGTACTCGTCCATTGCACTTACAACCAGTGAAGGTCACTCGTCCACCATGGGTCTCAAGCTCCGCACGACTTTCTACAGTCAGTATCGCCGAGTCTCTTCTCCTTCTCCCACATATCCACCACTTCGAGCCTCTCGCAACTCAACCTCGATCAAAAACATTGTTCCCCTTCATCTGTTCTTTTTCTAAGTCTTGTCGCGTTCTTCGCCTAGGTGAAACCGCACTCGGCTGGTGGGCAGGGTTCACCTCTTCAGGCTGGTCTTTCTACCTCCGTAAGCATTCACGATTCGAATGCTTATTGAATTCGGACTTCACAACGGACTATTTTATCCCTACAGATATATTTGGCAGGCTTGCTGGAGTATGCGCGATCTTTACATGGATATGGGTCGGTGTTCTGTACGTCCCAAATGAATCCTCAATGCTTGCTCCTATCTCATTCGGCTGCCCTGGTTATGAATGTCAATCATATCATTCGTCAACTCTCAGCTTGTCGTACAACAACAAACCAGGATCAACACACACACTAACACAAACATTCGTTCATCTACACACATTTACATTCTTCATTACTATTGGTAAGTACGCCCCCTCTGCTATTCACAACCCAGCCACGTACTCAACCAATCTCACTAAAACCGAAATCATCGTCGTGTAAGTTGTACGCTGCGTACGTGCACTCGTAGCTTTAGGAATTGCGCTCGCAAGTCAAGTTCCTACCGAATGTGGCGGTGAATATTCTGATGGGCTGTCTGGGATATGGTGTGTGGTCTCTGGTTCTGCATGTGCGGTTGCGTTTTGCATAAGTATATTATGTGAGTTTGTCGTCGATGACTCTGTTTTCAGAAAAAGCAGAAGAAATGTTGATGCTGATACGATATCTCTGCAGGTGGCATAACCGCCGTAATTATCCGTATGGGATCGCCCAGTATGAAGGCGAATGTCTGCTCAGGGGACATTCAAGTTGTCGAAACAGAACTGATTACAAATCCATGAAACAAAGGGTCTGGACTATCCCATAGTTCCAAAGTCAAGCTTCTGGGTTTCTCACCACGAAAGACTTCTCAAGGTCTTTCATAATACGTCGTATAATTATTGACTTCTCATTCCCTGAAAAAGTTCCTTGAATGCCCAGTCCTCTGATCCAACTGTGAGCCAAGTTTCGGGGTTTCCTTCTTTTAAAAAATTGACAAGTCTTCCAGAACGGCTGATCTTTGGCTTCCACCGCTCTCTACCCACTTTGCGTTGCTCCGCGTCAGCTGAACTCGCTGGGAGCATTCTCACTGGGTCTATCAATACCTGAGATATTCTCTAAAGTATGTCTCCCACTCCATCCGGAGATGTACCTGTTTTGATTAACTGGGCTAGCAAATATGTCCCGAACAACAAAGCGTACCATGGCGGCCCTCTTTAACGAACATATCAATCAGAACCCCTATTGCTACGACGAGTATTCAAATCGGGTCCTCATATTCGCCGACTTTTATTCTGGGATATCATTGCAGTCATTATGCTTTCGTTACCCGCGAGCAATTCAACGATCTTATGGGAGCAACTAAGTTTTATGACTGAGTCACTGGCTCTCATGCATAGGCCAGTTTGCACAATTTTGCTGCCCAGAGCATCCAGTCGACCACAGCGTACAAGGGGCGTTCGGGTGACAGGAAATTATTGTAGTCTACATTAACGCAGTACTAGTAAGCTACCGGAACAATACTGCCAATGGGAGGATGAGTGGTATCTGCAGCACAGAAACTTAGTCTGAACTTGAAATCATCGTTGTCCGTTGCCCTAGTCATTACAGAAGCTCATGCGAGGTATAAAAGACGAACTGTACTGGAAGTGGTACACCAGAAAGTCGTCTTTCTTCTAGACAGTCCCTTGCGATGAAATTCATCTCTGCCGTCCCTCTCATCTTCCTCCAGGCGACATACATGGCCGCTGCTGCCGATGCCGTTGACTGCGCGCTGTTTTGCTGCGATGCGGTAATAGAAGACACTGGCAACGAGTAGCCTTGCATCTATGGCCATCCGTTTACTTGCTCAAAGTAAACTGCATTCAAGCACACACTTTTGATTGTCGTTTCATGGCCAAGTCCCAGCTTGTTGTGATCACCTGGTATGTGGTTACACTAACTGCGATGACCCATCTAAACAACAATCGGCGCGGACTCCGGCACTAGGATTGGCTGCATGTGAACGATTCGAGGTCGAGAAGTAAGTAGCTAACAATCAAAATCAAAATCAAAATCAAAATGCAAAATGGGCTAGGAAAGCGTGTAAGAAATAGAAATAAGAAACCTGTGCATATATGTTGGTTCTGGCATAGCTAAAGGGGCGTTCTTGTTGTAATACAGCTCCATTGCAGCTGTCGCTCTTACATTCTCATCTAACACGAGCAGTCACGAGTGGGGGCTCGGACGAGTTCCTAAAGTTCGTTAATGAACACCGATATGAACTTTGTACGTATATCATCTGAATGGGCACATTCGTCGAAATATCGGCTTCTCATTCCTGCAAAGCATCCCTTCAATTATACAGTCTTGTGATCCAACTGTGCACCTGGCTGCCAGGTTTCCTTCTGGTTTTTGCCACCCCAAAAATTGACAAGTCTTCTATAATACGGTTCATCGTTGTCGTTTTGCTACTTGAGAATTCAGGTCAAGTGCTTCCTAATTCGCATCATCTGTGTTCCTGGACGGAGAGAGGCCAAATATACAGTCAGGTGTGCTCACTTGAAGTATTCTTACTCGGTCTATCAATGGCTGATATGTTCTCGTATGTTTTTCAATCCATCCCAATGTCTAACCTGAACTCCATTCGCCTGAAATATCTCCATCTTCTTGATCGCCTCCGAGCATTCAAGTCTGCCGAAGCCTAGAATCTTGATTTCATAGCTCTAATCGGATCCCTAGAACCCTCAGTACGTCAAAGATGTGCTCATTGTTGTAGTCGGTGTCACATTTGTCCGACCTTTGGGATTTACCAGCGTCCAAACACCGGCATCGATGTTTAAGGAGTGCACGAGCCTGTTACATACGCCAATTTGGCACAATATTATTGCCTAAAATGTGCATCCAAAATCATCCACGCCACAGAATGTACCAGAACTAGTTTAGATTAACTCGGTGCTACCCGAACACGGCGAACAATATGTACCTGATCGACAGGACGAATGTACATAACAGCATAGTCCAAATTTGGAATACTGGTGCCCTAAATAGGCTCATGCGAGGTATAAAAATGAGGGTGATATTGGCAATACCTAACAAGTCAACTTTCTTGAATTTGAAAGCCCTCAAGCACACTCGAAATGAAGTTCACCTCTGCCATTTCTCTCGTCCTCGCGACTCTTCTATTCATGGTCTCTGCGGCTGCGACTGATGCCGATGCCGCTGCTTGCAGGGCATTCTGTTGCGATGCCCTCGTCCCAGGCATTCGACCCGCAGGAAACGTTGGAAGTGAGCAGCCTTATATATATGACATTGATTTACAAGTTGATTATTTTTGGCAAGTAAACTGCACCCCTGGTGGTCTTGATTGTGCGTTCGGTGGCCAAATTACTGCCTGCTGTGTTCGCCTCGTATGTCACTCTTGCATTTTCACCATCCAGTACTAACAGTGATAATTTGTATTTAGGGCTCCTTGGGTGCTACTAGAGGCACCGCAATTGGTTGCCAGTAAACTATTCGATAAACACATTGTGCAAAGTGAGATATCGATACGGAAGGAAAGGATGCACGGAGGGAATGAAAATAAGAAAACCATATATATATACTAGCTCTGAAGTAGCAGAAATCATGTTCTTGTTGTAGTAAGAATGCATTTCTGATCGCAATTGGGTATTTTAGTTTACACAATTCTCAGTCGAAAGACCCTGTGGGCTCGTTGGCCAATCATGATTCATGTTCTGAGGTTTTGACTATTCTATATAGCCAAAATGTCTCTCTTTCAACATTTTCGTCGCTGTTACTACATATACATAAGATAGAGACCCTCCTAATTTATGGCTTTCTCTAAATAAGACTTTCTTCCCCCAAGTTAACAGAACGCAACGAATGGTGTGAGTGCCTAATTTCAAACCGTGATAAATTCGTCTTCAATTTCTCACCGTGACCTTGAAGACAAGCCACGCATCCCTCAGTGTCGGAGTCTCAGACTGCTTGCTGCACTCAGGATACTATGGCCGACATAGCTGTGCACCATTTCAATCCCAAGACCCAAAATGACAGCCTCAGGCTCGACAAAAGCTCATCTCAGTCTTTGTATCATTCATGTTTGTCGTTGCTGGGAGAAGCTGCACATACTGCGACATTTCTCAGACTCCTGTGCCAATATGCCTGGTCCGCTTCTACAGACCGAGAAGCACATCTATGGGATTTATATTAATATCGTTTTTATCTTCCTCCAGGCAACCTACGCGGCCGCTGCTGCCAATAGTGATGTCAATTCCAATGCTGCTGAATGCACATCATTTTTCTGCAATGCCGCCGTTGCAGGCGTCCGACCCACATAAACGTTGGCAGTGAGTATGGTGGAATTTACCGCATCAATTTGAAAATTTATTATCTGTCTATCTTTTCAATGCGAACTACAACGCAGGCCGAGTCGTTGCTTGTTGTCTTCGCCTCGTACTACGTGATTGCACTATTCCTGCTTACCTAAGTTACTAACTCGAAAGGTGCTCCTACTGGCACCGGTATTGGACCAGGTGATCGATGAAGGGCCCGAAAAGCACATACTGAAAAATCAAAATCAAAATCAAATACTGGGCTGGAATGAAAGCACGTATAGGCAAAGATTTGCAGGGTTCACCCATGTCGTCGAAACAGAGTTGATTACGAATGCATGAAATAATGGGTTCGGACTATCACCTAGATCCAAAACCAAGCTTCTGTATTTCCTTCTGGCACCGAGAAGCAGAGCTCAACACTATTTCATTCAACATAAATATTAGTCCAGAACCTCTAGTATAATGCCAACGATTCGTTCCATGTTTCGATGAGAATTGGATTTGGGTCCTCACATTCGCCGACCTTTGGAATATCCCTGCAATCTTCGTCACCATTGTTCAAGACCAAGTCAACCGCATTTATTGAGATAAGTACTTACTATTACTGAATTTATTAGTCTCTGGCATTGATTGATATAAGTGTGGAGAATCCAATCGACCGCACCTCACAATGAATGTTTGCATGACAGGATATACGACACTAGTTTTCATTAACTCCGGACTAGTAGGCCATCCAGAAAGTGGACCCAGTGGAACGATAGGAGGTTATGCGCATCGACTTAGTCCAAAACTTGAGCTCCCTGTTGCTCTAAAAGAGGCTTAGGCAACGTATATAATACGGAGAATACTGGCAATGGTATACCAGAAAGTCACCTTTCTTTAAGAAACCCCACAAGCATATTCGCAATGAAGCTCATCTCTGCCATTGCTATCGTCTTCTTCCAGGCGATCCTCCCAATCATGGTTGATGCGGCCGCTACCGGTGCGGTTGCTGCTTCTCAGTGCTTGCCATTTTGCTGCGATGCCGTTGTCCAAAGCGTCAGACCTACACCAGGAAATGTTGGCAGTGATTAGCCTTGAATTTATACTCAGAATCATTATACAAACTGATTATTTGTCTGTCTTTGCAAAGTCAACTGCTCTTTTGGGGTTTTGATTGTGCCTTCTCAGCCCAAGTCGAAGCTTGCTGTACTGGCCTCGTATGTGAATCTTCTATCCTTGCCTTCCAATGAATGCTAATGTCCAAGCTCAGACCCCCGTCGGTGCCAATATCGGCACTGGCGTTGGCTGCGATTGAGCATTTCGAGAAGTACAGGGCTCAAATCAAAATCATAATCAAACTCGTGCCGATGTTGGTGGGAAGAGATAAAAATAAGAAAACCACGCATGTATCTTGGTTCCAAAATTGCCGAAATAACCGTGTTCTTGTTGCAAATATCCATTACCACAGCGGCCAAGTTCAGTGCTGCCGCTGTCATATTTTCTCAGTTAACATGACCATTGTACGTTCCGAAGAGCCCCGAATGCGTGTTTAATGAATGCCTATACGATCTCTTTGCTCACATAGGTGGCATCACCACCACATTCATCGCCATGTTCACACCCATATTAAAATGCTTCGCTGATCATTTAGCGGCTTCTCATTCACCGAAACTACGTGAAAATGTGTATGCAGTCTTGTAGTCCAACTGCGCACCAAGCTGTAGGGTTTTCTCTGGTTCGAACCACCCCAAAAATTCGACAAGTCTTCCATAGCTCCTCGGCTCATCCTTGTCATTTTGTTACTTGAGAATTCAGGTCAAATGCTTCCTAATTCGCATCATCTGTGTTCCTGGACGGAGGGACGCCAAATATACAGTCAGGTGAGCTCACTTGAAGTATTCTTACTCGGTCTATTAATGGCTGATATGTTCTCATATGTTTTTTCAATCCTTCCCAATGTCTAACCTGAACTCCATTCGCCTGAAATATCTCCATCTTCTTGATCGCCTTCGAGTATTCAGGTCTGCCGAAGCCCAGAACCTTGATTTCATAGCTCTAATCGGATCCCTAGAACCCTCAGTACGTCAAAGATGTGCTCATTGTTGTAGTCGGTGTCACATTTGTCCGACTTTTGGGATTTACCAGCGTCCAAACACCGGCATCGACGTTTAAGAGTGCACGAGCTTGTTGCATACGCCAATTTGGCACAATATTGTTGCCTAAAATGTGCATCCAAACATTGTCCACACCACAGAATGTGCCAGAATTTGTTTAAATTAACTCGGTGACACCCGAACACGGCGAACAGTATGTACCTGAGCGACAGGACGAATGTACATAACAGCATAGTCCAAATTTGGAATACTGGTGCCCTAAATAGGCTTATGCGAGGTATAAAAATGAGGGTGGTATTGGCAGTACCTAACAAGTCATCTTTCCTGAATTTGAAAACACTCAAGCACACTCGAAATGAAGTTCATCTCTGCTATCGCTCTTGTCCTCGCGACTCTTCCATTCATGGTCTTTGCGGCCAATGCGACCGACGCCTCGGATGCCGCCGCATGCAGGCAAGTCTGCTGCGATGCTGTCGTTCCAGGCGTCCGACCCGCAGGAAACGTTGGCAGTGAGCAGCAATAACAATATGACATTGATCCTAATTTTAAATCTCATCTTCGTCTATTCTCTGCAAAGTAAACTGCCACTTTGATTCCACTGGTGATTGTGGCTTCACAGGCCAAGTCCGAGCCTGTTGTGTTCGCCTCGTACGTGATTACATCTTCCCTGCTATTCAAAGTTACTAAATAACTGCGATGACTTGTATTTAGCCCTTGGTGCTACTACCGGCACCGGTATTGGCTGCCAGTAAACGATTCAAGAAGCACCTCGGGTAAAGTTAGGGATCGATGTGAAAGGAAAGGATGCATGAAGAGAATAAAATAAAGAAAATCGTACATATATTTTAGCTCTAGCACAGTGGAAGTGGTGTTCTTGTTGTAGTAAGGGAATGCATTGTAGAGCACAGTCTGATGTTGTCGTTTGCACTGTTGTACACCTCTCAGTTGACAAAGCCTGTGCGCAGAGTGTGCTGCCTCCCAAACAGCATAAAATAGACATTTATCTTATAGGTACGGCCCATCTGACCTGCCAGGAACTAGCCCCGTCGCAGCAGAAGCCGAGTTGCGTAGAACGGCCTGAACGTCCCCTGTCCTGAAACCGAGCATACAAAGTGCACCATGCCGGGAACTTGAAACCTATAACTCCACACTGGGTGTGGAGTGAAAATGTAAAGGGAAAATTTTTCAGCTTGGAGTCCTCAAAATTACCTGGGGCATTTTATCAATTCATCCAAACAATCATAACTCAAGTTAACTTGGGCAGCGCTCTTCAATTTCAATTTTATAGCCTATTGTATGTCTGATTGATCTGTTGCTAATCATGATTCATGTTCTGAGATTTGATTATTCTATATAGCCAAAATGTGTCTCTCCTTCAACGAAGCACATCTATGGGATTTCTATTAATATCATTTTTGTCTTCCTCCAGGCGACCTACGTGGCCGCTGCTGTCAATACTGATGTTAATTCCAATGCCGTTGACTGCACATCATTTTTCTGCAATGCCGCCGTTACTGGCGTCCGACCCACTTGTGTAGATGTAGGTGCAAGGAGATAAAAATAAGAAAACCGTGCATGTATCTTGGTTCCAAAATTACCGAAATAGCTGTGTTCTTATTGCAAATATCCATTGCCACAGTGGCCATAATGAATGCCTATACGATCTCTTTGCTTATATAGGCGGTATCACCACCATGTTCATCCGTATGTTCACACTCACATTGAAATCCCAGATAATGCTTCGCCGATCATCCAGTGGCTTCTCATTCATCGAAACTACGTGACAAATTGTATGCAGTCTTGTAATTCAACTGTGCACCAAGCTGTAGGGCTTTCTCTGGTTCGAATCACCCCAAAATTTGACAAGTCTTCCATAGCTCCTCGGCTCATCATTATCGTTTTTTTACTTGAAAATTTAGGTCCAGTGCTTCCTAATTCCCATCATCTGTGCTCCTGGACGGAGAGAGGCCAAATCTACAGTCAGGTGAGCTCACTTGACGTATTCTTACTTGGTCTATTAATAGCTGATACGATCCGGTACACTTCTCACACGTTGATTGTCATCTTTTTATCTTATCTTCTTATTTCGACTTCACTTCGTTCAGTCTCCTGATACACGATCTCGTCCCTTTCATTCTCTGTCCCTTATCCTTGAAACTGTTCCTCATTTACTCCAAGACCACATGATCTTTTATTTATTGGCTTTAGCCACAAACCCTTTTACTTAGTTCTAGAACACTGCTTTACAGTATAAATACAGCCCTTGTAGTAGCTACAATTCCCCGAGTGAATAACCAGCTCTTATACCTGTCTATACTAGCTAAAGCTTCACTACCCATACTTTACCTGTGTGGGAGAACGAAACTATCGCTGCTCTCGCAGTCACCATAGTCACTTCTGTCACACCAGTGTCCAACCAAGTTGCATTTGCCTGAAATATCTCCATCTTCTTGATCGCTTTCGAGTATTCAGGCCTGCTGAAGCCTAGAACCTTGATTTCATAGCTCTAATCGGATCCCGAGAACCCTCAGTACGTCAAAGATGTGCTCATTGTTGTAGCCGCCCGTCACATTTGTCCGACCTTTAGAATTTACCAGCTTCCAAACACCGACATCGACGTTTAAGGAGTGCACGAGCCTGTTCCATAGACCAATTTGACACAATATTGTTGCCTAAATTGTGCATCCAAAAATCATCCACGCCACAGAATGTACCAGAACTAGTTTAGATTAACTCGATGCCACCCTAACACGGCGAAGCGACAGGACGAATGTACATAACAGCATAGTCCAAATTTGGAATACTGGTGCCCTAAATAGGCTTATGCGAGGTGTATAAATGAGGGTGGTATTGGCAGTACCTAACAAGTCATCTTTCCTGAATTTGAAAACCCTCAAGCACACTCGAAATGAAGTTCATCTCTGCCATCGATCTCGTCCTCGCGACTCTTCCGTTCATGGTCTTTGCGGCCAATGCGACCGACGCCTCGGATGCCGCCGCATGCAGGCAAGTCTGCTGCGATGCTGTCGTTCCAGGCGTCCGACCCGCAGGAAACGTTGGCAGTGAGCAGCCATGGATATATGACATTGATCATGATTTGTAATCTCATCTTTGTTTATTATCTGTGAAGTAAATTGCCGCTTTGATTCCACTGGCGATTGTCCCTTCTCAGGCCAATTCCGATCTTGTTGTGTTCGCCTCGTACGTGATTACATCTTCCCTGCCATTCAAAGTTACTAACTAACTGCGATAACTTGTATTTAGGGCTGGGGTTCTACTACCGGCACCGGTATTGGCTGCCAGTAAACGATTCAAGAAGCACCTCGGGTAAAGTTAGGGATCGATGTGAAAGGAAAGGATGCATGAAGAGAATAAAATAAAGAAAATCGTACATATATTTTAGCTCTAGCACAGTGGAAATGGCGTTCTTGTTGTAGTAACGGAATGCATTGCAGAGCACAGTCTGATGTTGTCGTTTGCACTGTTCCACACCTCTCAGTTGACAAAGCCTGTGCACAGAGTCTGCTGCCTCCCAAACAGCATAAAATAGACATTTATCTTATAGGTACGGCCCATCTGACCTGCCAGGAACTAGCCCCGTCGCAGCAGAAGCCGAGTTGCGTAGAACGGCCTGAACGTCCCCTGTAAAAATTTGAAGCTTGAATATTGAATACCGAAGCTCTGACTCTCGTAGCTAATCTCAAACAACTATTTTTCTTGGACAGGAAATAGATAAATACTGGTATTTTTTCTACATTTGCGTTGGTATTGGCTGAATACATTCATTTGGATGGGGTACTCCTTTTCTGTACCGGGAACCCACTCGGCGGTCAATCATCAGGCCACATGTCGTTATGTCTGGTAGATACTAATAGCACAGGTCAGGATATTTTGTCTGGCAGTTATCAGACACATAAAGCATATATTTTTACTCACAGTTACATCACACTCATGCGTTCGTCGTATTAATTCCTAATGGTTAATCGCTCGACCTTTCTTGGTTCTGAGACGCAGTTTTCTGCCTGTAATGAATTAGAAGTCGTTTATCAATGTGAGCTGAATTAGCGTTGGACCCAAGATACCGACCTAGTTTCAAAGTCTCCAACCGCACACATTTCGTCCAGATAAGGGTCTCCGTCATTCCTCGGACGTCCGGCGTAATAATAGGCCAATAAACTCCTTGGAATTGACCTTCGAACGTATTTAAACGATAATTACTCGTCCATTCCTTCAACTCTTTAGTCAGTTCTGGAGAGATCGAGAAATCATGACTATTGACGATCAAGGTTTTTACACCATAGAGATAACCAAGTGCTTTATTATCCCGTTCAGACGAGGAGCTTGAGTGTAGGAGCCAATCGATTAAGCCACTAGAGCCCAAGCTATCAAGAACTAGGACCAACCTACCCAAGACATCTTCAGACAGTAAGTCATAGACAGGGTAAAGTGAGTAGTCTGTCCCGGTGCTGGTATAGCTTATTATACGCAAGCGCAGTAAGGCAGGAAGATTTCCGAGCTTCTTGTGATGCAGGAATGGTAGAATGTAGTCCGAACTCGCGGCAAGTGAGGTGAGTTTCGGCAAAATAGGATATGTGGGCAAGTTTGCAGCACCGATAGCCTGATTTTCAAGCAAAATGAGGGTCTCAATTGACTCGTGGCGTTCAAGAAAGGCTACAAGGTCTCGGAAGGCAATTGAAAGGCCACCAATTGTCAAGTTTCTCAACATTGGTAAGGCAGTCGTGGGTAAGATTCGAGCCCATTCATCTGGGGGATAGACATTCGATGCAGTGAGAGGCTGGTAATATGGGAGTTTAGTGCATTAAGAGTCACAGGATAGATGATACCAAGGAAGGGCATCCGGCCGTCGATGAAAAGAGACGACAATTGCGGTTTGGGTAAAGAGGAAATGGAAAATGCGAGCTCGTGCTGTACGCCAGAGTACGATATCCCTGAAGCATAACCCGCTATCGATGATCCTGAAGCATTATTTCTTATTTCGATTGGGATGTAATTGGGTGGGATGGATGGGGACAAGGATGGTGTGCTTGAAGACGATGTTGAGTTAAGCGAAGAAGAGAGGTTGGAGGTTGATGCACTCGAAGATGAGGCATTCATAAACGATGGCGTCGAGGAAGACAAGTCTGAAGACGATGTACTAGACAAAGACGGGGAGCTTGACGAAGGTGTGGTTCGTGCCAGTCTTGATCTTCGGAATCGGCGTGGCAGAAAGGACCAGATTCTTCTCATCGGTATCGCAGTGGTTGTATCTGGAAAATTCGATGTACCCTGAGTAGAAGTTGCGGCTTGAGTGGGCGGCGTAACTTGAGTGTATGTGGTGGATTGCATGGGAGGCGTGGCTTGGGCAGTGGGAGGTGCGGTGCTAATCTGAACAGACGTTGTAACTCGCACCGATCGTGCAATATGAATGGTCGAAGTAGGTTCTGTGAGAGCTGTAATTTGATTGGGCGTGATGTTTGACTGGAAGAGCCGCACCGTGATACCGGTTTTTCTGGGGATAGTGGTCACTCTAAGCCTTAGGTTGGTCCTTCCGATGCAGGTGCCCAAAACTTCCACCACGTTTCTGAGGCTAGAGCTCTCGGTGACCAGTAGCTCCACATCCCGAAGCTCCTTGGCTCGGCATATTAAGCATCGTACACTACGCATCTCGTTTAAAGTCATCGTCTCTACATAAACCTCGATTTTGTTATACACTCTGTCGAAAAGGTTGCGCTTGGGCCCGTTGCTGGCTTGGTGATCTACAGACGGGGTGGTTTTGATCTTTCGAAGAAATAATACATGTTCGAGCTGGGCAGCCTGGTCATCCAACACCTGTTGTATATATATGCTGTATAATCGTCGGCAGGTAAGCGCTAGGTAGGCTAGGGCCATAGAGTCCTGAGGGCCGATGCACGATGCTACCTCCAGGAGTGTTTCTGTCGGAAGGTCGGTAACTGCAATCATTTATGATTTTGTTGTTGATAGCTATAAAGTGCTGCCTTAGGTGGAAGAAAAGGCGGTCGATTCTGGCTGGAGGATTGTTGTAGTTCTGGTTGAAGAAGTTGAGCGCCTGTTGTGCATCGTTTTCATTTTTATAGGGCACAAGTTCATATGGGCGGAGACCGGCACCATCGCAATGGTGATTGTATACTTGTACTATGAACTCTAAACCAACACTATTGCTAGTCATTATCATCTTTGAGCATGACTATCGTGAACATCATAGAATTGTCACCCCGTTAAGCCTTTACTTGGATGTAGCTTGCATTATTAATCGTCCAGATTTCTACGATTAGCTGCAATAGGCCATAATAGACTAGAGTATAATAGATGATCTTGAACTTGGGTAAATAAAGCCTAGATGATTATCTTTGCTGGGCGCTCGGTGCGTGTAATATTAAGCACCTCAATTACCGGCATGTCGTCATCCGACAGGTCTAGATTTCAATCCACTTTTTCCACCTGACACACAGATATGTCAGTTCGCATAACGTCGAGTAAAGGCTATGTGATCATATAAATACAGACCTAATTTTAGCATCTCCAACTGCCCACATTTTGTCCATATGAGTGTCTCGATTATTTTCAACAAGGTAATCCGATTTCCATCATACGATTGACTAATGCCTCCAGGAAAGTCTGCGGTAATAGACCAATCCTCTAGCTGTTTGGTCAACTCTGTAGAGACAGAAAGATCCTGGCTGTTTATGATTAAGGTCTTGACACCTGCAAGATGATGAGTGGCTTTGCCATCCCGGTCGGCGCGAGTCGAATATAGCAGCCAGTCAACCAAGCCACCGGGTCTCAAGGCATCAAGAGTAACTTGCAGTTTGGTGAATTGTGCCCCGGATATCAAATCGTAAACCGGATGAAGATCGTTGTACAGGTAGGGGTACTGAGCCGTGGACGGGCCGCTGACACCTCTCGAGTTACTCATGCGTATATTCACTAACGCTGGTAAATAGCCTAGTTTTTTGTACTGAAGAAATGGTAAGAGATATTCGGAGGTGGTAGCCAGTGTACTAAGCCGTGGTAAGATAGAATGTGAAGGTAGTTTCGCGATGCCGATGACGTTGTTGTCGGTCAGAAATAAATTTTCAATCGATTCATGTCGCTCCAAAAACGCCAAAAGATCTGGGAAGGCAATGAAGAGATTCCCAATAGCTAGGTCCTTCAACATGGGCATAGCGATCGAGGGTAAAATTTGAGCCCAGTCGTATAGCGTGAAAGAGATTCGATGAAGGGTGAGACTCGTGATAGGTGAGTTCAGAGCATTGAGAGTGATTGGATATAAGGACTGATGGAGAGGTATTGGGCCGTCTATATATAAAGATGAAAATTCAGGCTGGGGCAAGAACTTGATACGAAAATTGGGTTCGCGACGCGTGACGGTGATAGATAGTATTGGAGACTCTTTCACTTCTGATGCGGTCTGTTGAGGAGTCGAAGAAGTAGAAGTTGGAAATAATCGTAGGAGGCGGCGGAAGAAGGACCGGAAGTCGAAACCCTTCCCTTGCTTGGTTACTGCAACACTAGTGTCCGCCACATCTGCTTTAACGTGGATAGGTAGACCGTTTGAGTGGAACGAAAAGATAAAAGGGCTCTGTTCCTGACTAACGCTGCCGGTTATTCTGAGGCTCAGGCCGGCTTTCCCAACGCAAGTGTTTATAATGGCCGCCAAGTCTCGGAGGTTACAAAGCTCGGTAGCTAGTAGTTCCACGTTTCGAAGGTGCTTGGACCAACAGATCAAGCATCGAACGCTACGAACTTCGATGCCAGTCATGTGAGGGACACGTATCGCAAGTTCGCTAATCGGCCTATCAAAGAAGTTGCGCTCGGGTGAGCCGTCGTCAGCTTTGCGAATTTCAATGGTAGAATCCACGTATAGGGAAGGAATGATCATAGATCGTTCGAGCAACAGTTGAAGCTGCTTGGCCTGGTATGCTATCACTTCTTGCATGAAGAGGCCATAGAACTGTTGGCAGGTGGAAGCCAAACAAGCTTGAGCTGTGTCTTTAGAGTGGTCGAAGTGCGATGTGATCTCCAAGAGAAGCTCCGTTGGAAGGTCGGTGATGGCAGACATGCTTGGAATTTGTCCAGAGATATTGTTCTCTGTATCAAAGTATAGAGTATGTCAGTGCCCAAAGAACAAGAACGTCGTGGTTGTCCAAAGAGAAAGTTCGGGAACGTAAGCTGATCGCCGCCCGTTGCTTAGCACTTTGCGCCTGTTTGTCATTCGGCAACTTGGAGTTGAAATGACACTCGCATACGTTCAATAATCGCAGCATAGACCGAGTGCAAGGCATATACGTGTGAATCACAGTAGTTTGCACTTACATGTATTTAACTACGTGATGATTACCCAGTACTTATACGATGATCCCAATAAGATTGATAGTACATTATTACTTGAGCGATAAAATTACGGCCATCCCTTAATTTCCACAATCACTGCGGTCGTTCCAGCGTACAATGAGTCCCCTGCGAGAAGTATATGAGCCATATGATAAAGTCGACAACAAGATATATCGACTTACGAAGCGTATAAAACTGTAGGTGATCTGCTGCAAATTGGGACATTTCCTCCATAGATACTTTTAACAATGATCTCCTCGTCAACATCCGGGGGACCCCTATTAGCAGCATTGTTGGAGGTAGTAACTTTAGCTAACAGCTCCGGGGGCACAGTGAAGCCAGATTCTCCGATAATGAGCTTGTGGATAGAAGGTAAAGTGTGAGGTCGGCGTATGTGAAATCTTGAATTGCTTTCCGTCCAGTCTTCGAGCCAACCGACAAGGTTGGTCGTTTTCAAACACTCAACTCTGAGAACGAGCTTCTGCGGTCCAAAACCCGCCAGCGCGTCGAAGAGGTGCTGAGTATCTCTCTTTCCGATATCGGTGAATTTTACTCCTTTGTCCTCTGTGAGCCGCACGTCGACTAACCGAAGTTTAGGAAATCGACCGCCGCCTCCTCGCAGAAATGGAGTTAAGTACTGAGGTTTTCCTTTCAAATAATCGAGCTCAGGTAAGAATCTCCTGCCAATGCCTCGTATGGGGAGCTCAAACTCGGTGCCAGAATTCTGGTAGAGGGATCCGGACAAGTCGAGGCCAGAAATGCGAGGATGCCTGGCGAGGAATTTTCGTTGGTCAGGGTATGCGATAGCCTCATTTATGTTCACGAAGTTGCCCAGCGAAGGTAGGGAGGTACGGGCCAGAATTACCGACCACTCATACTCTGACAAGCCGATATCTACCAGAACGAGGCTTGTGAGGTGCGAACTTTTGAGGATGGAGAAAGTGGATCGGGCAAAAGATGCACGAAAGGGTACAGAGCTTGCGACGACTAAGCCAGTCGCCTTGGGCTCGCCTATAAGTGGGACTTCATATTTCCCTTTCCTGATGGTGACAACCACTGAGGGAGGAATAGTTGATGGGTTTGTGATATGACTGGGAAACGATTCCTTCGCAAGCCGATACATGTCAACCGCACGTTGGAAGGCCATCAGTGGAATGATATATCGACGTTCTGCTGCATTACGTTCAATAACGCTATAATGATGGCTGGAGCGACGGCGGGTGTCCAAATAACGAGAAGTACGGAGCCCTCCCGAGTCGTCCAGAACTTGAAGAGAAAATGGCCCCGGTTCGTAGTCCCAATGACCTGAATAGCCCCAAATTTCGACATCCGTCTCCTTCTCGGCGCAGACGTTGAATATCGTCGCCATTTTACGTGCCCTGCTTCTAGGAGGCAGCCCTGAGCCATAGCCTCCAAGTTCAAGCTTGACCATGTCGATTTTCCTAGCCCGAACTACGAGTCTTTTAAAGCACCGAAGATCCTTATCCACAGCTGGGAGCTCGAACAAGATGGTTCGAAAATGCGTATTGTAGAAGTTCACGGGCACCATTGATGATATGCCGTTCATACGTCCATTGCTTCCACACACGATCAACGTCCCCTCTTCGATCATCTCGTCTAGGTGCCCGACCTCGTCCTCGAGAATATCAGGAATCAGGAGTGCGTAAAAGCGGCTGCAACACATCGCAAGGCTGGTAACCGACATATCTTCATATCCCATACAAGTCGAAAGCTTAAGCAGCAGTTCACTTGGCCATCTATCAAACGACATAGCCCCGGTGGCATGCAACTGTTGACTGGAAAGGTGTGAGAGCGAAGGATTGGATATTGATAGCGCCTTGAGCCACCAGGCTGTGAAGAACAAATTATTGACAGACCTTTCTGGGTGCAAATGCGAAGGGGAATCGGTCTCTGGAGGTGGTGGCTGAGTAGGAAGTGCCACCAATAGGGCCGTCATTCGAGAAGGTCGAGCATCATCCCCCGTTGTTTGCTGTTTGTTTCCTTTTCCTCATGGGATGCTATATGTGAGCCATAGGCTAGGTCCGTCGAACTGATGAGGACAAAGAACCTTTGTTTGATCTGATGGTCAATGTCGTTGCCAAGTGTTGACAACCCTTCTTCTATATGAAATTCCCGAATACAAGGCCAAAGAACTTAGAAGCGTAGGATCAACAAAGATGCCGACCCGCGAGAATGCTGAATATCGTTCAGACAGAAACTCATTTACCCTATGTATCATGATTCAGTGGCACATAAACTATCCAGATGACTCAGGAGGAAACACAGCTTAGATGCGTCCACTCTACCGGTGGCAAAGAAAGATTCTATTGAGTACCGGGTTGGGAAGAATGGGTTGGTCAAATCGGATAGTGGCGAAAATCTTCGTATTCAATTGCAATTGATAGGGCAATGATACAACAAAGATGGAAGATGGTGAAGGAGATAAATCCGTCAAGATCTTGGAATGCATATCAAGCAGTATACAGCGTCATCGGCCAATATTTTGGAATCGTGAATACATGGATGCAATAGAATCATAGAAGTGACTTCCGAACATAAGATGTGATTACTTGCGGGCAGTCTTCTCCTGCGACTTGATAACCTTCTTCACGATCTTAGCCTCCTCAACCAAGAATGCTCGGAGGATGCTGTATAGTATGATGAGGTCGGAATTCTTGAAACGCCATAAAACAAAGGCTTACCGAGACTTAACGCAGTCACCGCATCTTGATCCACCGTACGCGCGCTGCACAGTCTTTTGGCGTTTGGAGATGGTGGCGTACTCACGGGGGCGAAGGGCGGGGACCTGTAAGACCGAAATTGAATATACCATCTACATCCCAACTATAAAAACGTACACCAGGGAGGGCGATACCGCAGTCACCGCATTTGGGGGCGGAGCCGAGCTTTTGAGGTGGTGGTAAACGAGTTTGCCTCCGGGGGTCTTGATTACGCGTCTGCGGTTAGAAGTGGTGTTGTACGACTTGCGCTTGCGGAGGGTAACACGTTGGGCCATTGCTGAAGCTAGATGAACGGAAGTAAAGTCCGTCAGTACCTCTGAAGTTTTCCACTCAACAATGCACCACGCTGGACCATTCCCCAGATCTCCCGGACCCCTCCCAAATACTCCTTGCATCCCAAAACCCTAACCACTCGAAATTGCATCCCTCACTCCAAAATCAACGCAGAATTCCACCGAAAGGTTCCAAAAAATCGAGAATTTTACTCACATAGTGCAGGTACCTGTGAATAGCGGGTCAGGAAGCTCCGTGGTTCAAAAATGCAATAATTTCCTCACCTTGTCTTGAGGATGGCGATAGCGATGGCGGACCAATAATACAGAAGCCTTGTGTGGCTGTAAAACTGACTAGTACCACGGCAAGGTCCGAATATCTCAAACAGCACGTGCTCTGATTTGATAACGCGCCAGAATAACATGCACAAACATTGTCTCAAACCCGCGCCGGGCGCATCCTATTTGAATTTTGCGCTGTCTTGCAGGTTTCCAATGTCTTTATCCAGGAAATGAGGCCGAGGAAAGATTGAGACTAAAGACTGCAACAAGTGACTTAAGTTTACCTGGTTTTCAGTCCTTTATGTCATGATTTAGCAGGAAACACTGGTGACCGTTATGGATCTTTTGAGCAGATTGCTATCATTCAGCAGATCGGGAATGAATTTGAAAAGTAACACGAGGTCACGATGAAGAGAGTCCGGAGAGGCCTGGAGCAAAAGTGTCTGGTATCTCTGGTCGGTGTCTACCAAAGCCGACGAACTTCGAAAAAAAATACAACAATTCCCGACATCATCGTCGAAAGATGGGTAAACTGGTCCGGATATCCGGTCGATCGTGAATTAATTGGCGTCTGCTGGCGGACAAATGAGTGGCGTACAGGGTCCTAAGGCCTCAACTTCCGAGTAGAATAGGGGCAATGGACTCCCAAAGACTCGGAAAAGACTAGGAAATTCAATAGCAGTCTGAGAAAATAGAATCAATCTCAGTATGTGTCTTCTGGCTCATATGCATACGAATACTGGCAAAGTGATACCGTACCACTCTTCGCGAAGTCATCTGAAGCGCTCACCTGTCGACGAGTCGGATCTTATTGTTTCAGAGATTATTTTTGCATGTCGGTGAGAACTTTCATTCGACATGACTCAGAAAATATCTAATGCGCAGTTGCTGATGCTAAAGAAGATCTGAAAAGACGTTTCACCGAGTCAAACATATTCTCATGGTTTTTACACCAGCAAGAGTGATAAGCGCTTAGTAACGGTGGGAGGCTCACGTCTATAGCGCCTACATAATTCCCGATGTTGCAGGGATAAGGAATTGTGGTAACAAGGTGGGGGCATATTGCTTGCTCACTCCGATGTTTGCATAGATTCGGCGGCCGGTCGGAGCAATAGTCATGGCCTCGTTCGCCATTTACCATGGGGATTTGCCGCCGCCGCTCAATGGCATCTAAGCTGAATTATTCTTCCGCTCAGGCCTTAGCCACCTGACGCAGTGCCTCGCAATCCTATAGAGTCTTGAATACTACATTCCAAAAACCCAAGGCTCAAATGTCATAAATTGGTAGTAAAATGGAACGCAACTGGAATATTCCATTCTGATCAGTGCCCCAAATCACGGCGACTATTGATCAGAATTGGAATCCCAACAAAATGGTATTGAAAACGGGGCACGTTTTTATCTTTCTGCCTATGCTCCTTTGCGTGAAATTTCCAACGATTAGAATAGGAAGCTCAACGGCAAGGTACCTACTACCTAATTTGTGGTTAGGCTTGCCGCTAAACGATGCCAACACGGTACAAGCTCCGGTGGAATTCTAAGTTACTCAATTAATTATATCTCCTAGATACAGTACTATTCCTATGGAAGTAATGTTGACATTTCCCTAGCATTTGCAAACGTCATCGCAGCACTGGTATTGGATTTGAACAATTTTTGGCCATCGAAACACGCGTTAAGGGCATTTTTTGTAACCAGATATGACAGAATCGACAGGTTATTCTGACACGGTAAAATTTTGTTTCTTTGATGGATCTAATATCCCAAAGCCAAACAACAAAGTACTTGCCTACTTCATACCCTTTTAATTTTGCGGCGTAGGGAAATGAATTGAGATTTTCAAAATTTCAAGACGATCCGTTCCCGAAAAGGCGGCAAGCTTCAACCAAAAACAAACGACCACTGGAACGTGCCTATCAAACTATTTCTGCTCCAAGTACAGCACATTGAAGACTCAAAGTGAAGTCAATGAGGCAGTGAATTGCCAACTTAGTACAGACTACTATTAAACCTCCCCTGTGCCGCTGTCATCATAGCTCTTTTATCTTGTCAGTGATGATGAGCTTTAAACCTTCCGGGTACTGAACATATCTCCGCACCTCACCGTGAATCGATAAGGAGTAGGTGGGGTAAAGATAATCTGACACAGACCATCAACTAAACACACCTACGGTTGGTGTCATTAAATCACGAATCGTCCTGATTTTGTTGCGCCACAACTTGTTAGCCTTGGACCTGGGATTGAACTTTGACCACCAGTCTGGTAAACTACATTGGGGCACTCCGCTTTATCGTCGATATCAAGAGGAGCACAAATGAATGATTAAAATTTAATATTAAAACTAATTCTGTGTGGAGTCTCAAATGGTGTTGGTTCTGTGTGGATTTGTGTAATGGTATTTGGAGGACAACATCAGAACACCTGGAAAGAACGTGCGTACATTCTGAATGCTATGATGCATGGAAACGAGCCTTCGGGAAGCATAGGAATAATCTAGTGAGATACAGGGGCGGCGCGTGCAAAAGTTGCCACCGGGCAAATCACGATTTTCCGATAACAACCAAGTTCGGTTTCCAACTAGTCCTCCATGATTGGCCAATATTTTAGTGTTCAAAAGCAGATAAGAGAGAACCATATCTGTGAGACCGGGATAATACCGGGAACATAGTAGACTGCGCATCATTCCAGAACAGTGGGGAGTCGAGAAAAGCAGAGATACAAAGGCAAAAGGTTACTAGACATGATGTATGGAGGCACAGAAACACCGCCGCCGCATGCTCAGAACATATAGGGTGACAGAGCAGTTCCAGTTTGGATGTTTCTTCTGATGTACTGAATTGCAGGAGAACAAAGCCCAGGATCAGGCCTTATCCATGTTTAACCAGTTTACCTTGATGTTCTACTTTGCCATAGAAGGGGGTAACAGTCGGAAACCAGCGAGAGGGAGTCTGGTGTGGTAGCGATCGTCCATCAAACCATATTCACAGAGTGCCTCCCCAGCTTTACCCATAAGGTCTATGTCCCAAGCCAGAAAGAACTCGAAGAAGATGAAAGAAACTCTATAAACTCCCCCCGAGTACGGGGGTCCAAACAAAGGTCATAAATCAATTCGAGGATTACGTCATCTACTCTCACCCATCTGTTGTTGCGTCGTTCGCGCTCACTTGCTTCTTCCCTCATGACAAACAGCAAAAACAAGTCGAAGGCACAAAAGCCGCCGCCAAATGTAACCAAGAATATCGCGAACCCCAAGGATCTAGGCGTCTCTGCACCGCTGGCCATGCCGATGACTTCGTATATCTCCATGGTCGGCGTCCACAGTACACTTTGGATGTTTGTCGCGCTCTATCTCCCACGTACAAAGTTCTTTCTGGGAGAACTGGTCGATTCTGAATGGAACGAGCTGAACCAAGTATCCCGTGATCATCCGCAGCATCCATTCCTTGGTGCCTTGACCGCCAATCCTGCGTCGACCTTGATTTACATTTGCACGGGTGCCGCTATACTTCAGAGTATGTGGGCCGGGGTGATGAGAGACTGGTGGCTGAAGCTGGGAATCCGCGGTTCGGAGGATGAAAGGCGAACTGAAATAGCCTTTCTCGATCGTCAAAACTTACGGTGCGTGATTTTACACACACCACGGTCTAATTTTCGACGGGACCTGAGCTGGAGCAATAGATATCCCGGAATGCCTGCACAGCGACCATAGCGGCGTCTTTCCTGATCCACTTTATCCTTGTATTGTTTGGAGCACCTATCACAAGGTCTTGAAGGTATTTTTGGCAATGGATAGATGGAAACTCATCGCGGAATTTTTGTTTTGCAGTCTGCGCTTAAAAACATATCTTTTGGCCCTTTTAATATCTATAATAACCGTCTACCCCCTGCTTACACCATCGGGATTCCAACTAGAGGCAATAGTTCCGCGTCTATCGTCAACAGGTGGACGTGGGTCAGGTTGTTCACAGAATTCCAGTGAGTCGATTGAATCATTGCCATTTTGGTTTTCTAACTGCGCGACTGAAGGGCCCGGAATCCTGTCGAACGCAATTTTATTTATTCTGCGGTTGGAACGGTCATTGGGTGTTGGCTTGGCATCATTCCTATAGCCCTTGACTGGGTTCGCCCGTGGCAGGTTGGTCTCATGCAATGATGGCTTGAACCTGTCGTAATCCTAATTCTGACTTTATAGGCCTGGCCCCTAACCCCCGCATTCGGAGCTATTGGAGGTTACATCATCTCTACGTTATCAGCTCTTACCGTTAGCACCGTGATACAGCTTGCGGAAGACCACAAACGGGCCCAAGATAGTTTGGAAAAAGAAATAACTATCAAGGCCTCCACCGCTTTATCTAAGTATTCTACACTAAACCACTCTAATATCTCATAATTCTGTGGTACGGTTTACTGCACCGCACGGAAATCTCCCAATGACTGTGTAACAAAGTCTGGAACGATAGGAGAAGCGTTGGGACCGGTAATCTCATTCTCCCGAGTTATGCCTAAATGAAAAGATCAGCGGAAAATAGCAGCCTATGTGGGCAAAGCGGTTCGAACCGGTGAGAACGAGCAAGGTTGCCAACCCCCATTCTGTCCGAACAGAATGTCTGTGTTTAGTCTATCGCCGACCATGATTGTTCTCTCGGGAATAAAATGCACTCTAACGACGAGGGTTAATTGAATCCTCCATCATGGCACAGGGACTGGACACCAACTTAGCTTTGACACAATCTAGCATGGTACTTGACGGTTTTCCCGTGCAGACAGGGCTTCTACCAAGAGAAAATCTCAAGGGTGCGCTGATGGCTCCTGCTCCTGGAAGCAAGCCGTGTGCACTAGGATACGTGCTATCCTCATTTGTCGCAATGAAAAGGCATTCCGGGTTCCGCGTTAAATATTGAAAGGCCTTTGAAAGCTTCGTATAATTTATCTGTGTATCCAGGCCACAGACTACGGCTGCTACATCGGGATCAAGAACAAAGTCACTCAGACTGAATGGTGCGAGTGTGTTGTCCGCGGGATCCTATATTATAATTAGGTCAATTACTGAAGGGTGGAGGGAGTTTTAATGTAACAACCGTTCCACCAATGAACGTCACGCCTTCATCCCGAAGTTTCTTCTTCCAGCCCACCTTGTCCAATTACATAGACCTTTTGGTCTTCGGTATTTTGACGACTGTGGACAGATAAACAGCTGCTGCATAAGCCGATCCATAAATTTCGTCCTGCCGTGTACATCGATTAAATTGAACGCCCCTAGGTCGGCTCTCACACTCACGACATGAGTCTCGACCCCTAGTTGGTCAAATTTAGTCTTGTAGCTCTTCCTAGATTTCGTGGCGTTGTTCGTTACAAAGACGACCTTCTTATCTCAATTGCAGGTACAGATTATTGGTCGATTAACTGAGATGATAAGTCAACTACTCACTTCGACGCCTAAGGATATCCAACACTTCAATGACTCCATCTATCAGATGATCTCCACGCCATAGAACACCGTCGCAGTCGAAAAGCCATGTATCATAGCTGTCCAACAATTTCTCGTACTCCTCTTTGGCCGAAAGTCGGGCGCTCATGGCAAGATCAGGGCTTGTAATGTCAGGTATTGAAGGACCGTGGTATATATCGTCGTATCAGTCAGGAGGCCCAGGTAAGGGCGAGATGGACTAAAAAATTGATCGCAAGTCAAATCCGATCCAAACTCCGAAAATGCGGCCAATGCCCTGTTTTTACTATTGGTGGGTAGTAGGTAGAATATGAGGTAACGAAGGTACACAGGGCATATACTACGTTCTATATTTTTTTTCAATAAAGACAAAACGCTTCGTGCACTGTAGTGGCGCGGGCCGAGACTCGCCGACGATACGCCGTATCACAAGAAGAACAGGCCACGAGGCGGGACTCTTGTTTCTCTTTCCTTCACACCAAGGTTGGATGTATTTTCTTACGATTCCACCGGTCAAAAGGCGACTCAAAGGCTTCTCCTGGATCGCCGCCGTCTCTGTTATATTCTGCTTATCAGCACACACAAGGCAGACCAGGTTCGGGGTCATTGTAATGGATGATTGAACTTCTTCCAAGATTGCACTGCCTGCGTATGTCGCCTACTCAATTTGGCTCGCTGTCATCAACCCCTGGTTTTTCAAGATCAGATCTCTCTGCAGAAAGTGGCAAAATCTGCACCTCGAAAACCTGGCTGTCCCCTATTGATTCTGTCCAGGCGGCCACTAAAACACTGTACTTATTCGCGCCGTGCTTGACAGATTCGTCGTTATGGTTCGGTGTACTCAACACTGTCTATGGGTCCTTCGCTTCTCTCAGCTTTCGCAGGTCCAATGGCAGCCTGTGGTTCGGGTTGTGAGTACGGCATGATCTCCATTATATCAACCAACGGACATGGCATGCAGCTATTTCCAGACGTCTGCCTATTTTTGCTCGCCAAGGCCGCGGAATCGAAGCTCGAGGTCGTAAGTTAGCTTTTATGGAAAGAGGACTATGTCAACCGCCAATGTATATGTCCACTTTTTGCCCGATAGAAGCGACCTGTGGCGACGTCAATTTGATCGCACAAGCCCCGTGTAGTACATGGGCATTTTTGCGCCTTTTATGTGCATATCACGAACATCCCGAACTTTGACATTGTCATGCCAATGCGACTGCCAACATAGGCGGACAGGGCCCTTGTCATTATTTGAATACTATAATTGGTGCACGCGCCGCAAGGATCATGCAGTTCTCACCGTCACACGAACAACGTGGAATATCGAAGGCGTGTTCAATTTCTACCAGATATTCACCCGAATTCATTAGATTGAACAATATGGAGGGGCCGTGCAAAATATACCGCAATATTCAAAATATATCGTCCACATCTTGCTCAAGCTTTGTGGGGTGCGATTTTCTGGAGATTTTTCTAAATCGGCTCCATGCGCTTCATTTCGCGGTTCATCGACGCTAGTATCCAGCACACCATTGTTCTCTGTTTCCTTGAGGATCTTTTCAGCCCAGTCCTGCTGCCTGTAAACTGTGCTCAGATCCAGGGCGTCCAGCTCAAACTGTTGGATGACTTCTTGCTCCACATAATGTTCTATCAATTCCATCTCGTGCTTCATCTCGGTCAATGCGAGGAAAGAACGCCGTTAATCACGCTTCGCGATGCCCCAGAGAACCAAGCGCCACCCTCTTTTGTCAGTAGACTTGTTGGATACTTTGCCTCTTGGCCACGCTGTTTGGCAATATCACTCGACCCCTTCAACGAGGTGATGGGAACGCGAGCACCGCCTTTCAATCTCTGTATCTGCTCCGGCGAAACACACACAGCAAAAAATCGCTTAACAAACCTAATTCTGTCATCTAAAATGTCAAAATGGAAAAGAAATCAGATCAGTTTAATTTCAAGTGGGTCAGAAGCGTCCTGACATTCCGAAACGAGGTGCCAATTGCTTAGTTCTTATTTCTTTCTTCTTGAGGTATTCGAACATCGACTGGATCTCTTCAACTCCACTATGACAACTTGACGCATTCTTGAGAGTCCGCTGTCTGTCCTCAAAATTTTTGAGCAACTATTTTTAACACAGTTAGTCGGGTCGCTCGGGTTTGGGCTCGCTCAACAACTTAAGACTGCACGTACGGGTCCGACGGGTACTGTTATCATCGTTGCGTTTGCCTCTACGCAGGCTGCTGTATGCATCAAACTAGTCACCATGTACAAATTGACTTTGATTTTATCCTCCATTGTTTGGAGATGCTTTGTGGCACGTATCCCTGCTTCGGTTGCTGGGATCTGCCGAA
>JAJIRX010000005.1:0-20132 GCA_023853785.1 Psilocybe azurescens | reverse complement strand
TGGATGGTGGGCGACGACATAGGGACGGCACATGCCTCGTCCGGCTAGGCCTCACCGGACCGGCAACACTAGTGAAAACGGGAGGTGGACACACTGGAGGTCTGGATGTGCAGCGTCTTGATGCTATTATTGAGCAGATCGCGATCCGCCCCGGGGCACCGACGCCATCTTCTTCGGCAACGGCCGCGCCGCCGATCGTGGGCGACGGCAGCGTGCGCTGCACGGCCGGCTGGCGCACCCAAGGCGATACACCGGTCGGCGGCGGCGACGATGATATTTTCGCAGCTGCAGCTGCTCGCGAGTTCGCAGAGTCCAACGAGCGATCCCGGCGCGTGCGCGACGCCGACCGTGCACGCGGGAGCTGCTTGCCGCTGCTGATGGGCAGCGGCGGGCTGTTCGCCCTCTGCGCGGCGCTCCAGTCGACGGCGGGGCGCGCCCCACGCGGTCGTGATGTTATCGGCGAAGGGAGATCGCGAGAGCGAGGTCGCGGTGTTGGAGCTTACTCCCGCTCCCGCTCCCGATTGGGGCGGAGAAGCCTGTGATGGGGTTTGGGCTCGTCTTGGGGCGTTTTACTCGCACTGGAGACGGTTTGGCAGCGGGGTTCGGGTTTGGGTTTGGGTTTGATGAGGGATGATGAGGGATGAGGGATGAGGATGAGGATGTCGTAGGGGGTATACGGGGTAACGGCCGGATAGGACTAGACACATTACCATTAGAATCGTTGGCAAGCAGCATCTCTGCTGAGCGGAGCAGGACATGACGGCTCTGCGACAAGGGGCTGGTACCGCATGGACAGAGACGACGTGTTGGGTTTGTGCGCACGATGCGGCGTCGGCTGTAAGATGATAACCTTCGATGTCGGAGGTACCGTGGTGGGTGATGTCGATGAAGAAGATGCAATAGCGTTTGGATGCTTCGACGGTCCGGCAACAGCATTAGCGTGGTTCGACGGCCCCGCTGCAGCGTTAACGTGAACGTGGCGGGATGGACCAGCGACGGGCACTCGCGACGGCCCTGCAACTGCGCCTGGCGCAAGTTTCGTCGAATCGGCGATATTTGCCGGGACAGATGGAAGCGGGCGAGAAGAAGCCTGATTTGATGACGAGGAAGCCCCTTCCGCTCCCTCGCGCCGCTGCCTCCTGCACGACGACGGACGGCGGGGGTGGCTTCGAGTGCGCATGCACAGGAGGCGGCGGCGAGCGATTCCACGCCCCTCAATCTCCAACCGCGCGAGATTCGGACCTAAACGCACTGGCGAGGGTGTGATTTTGCGCGGCAGTGGCGGGAGCTGCGCACGCTTGGGCACGGGGGCCCTCAAAGGCGGTGGCGGGTCGAGGGTATATTCATAGGATGCAACTGCAGCTCCAGCTCGTACTCTTCCTGCGAGAGCGGTTCAAACGAGGTTGAAGAGAAAGACAAAGACGGGGTCGTGGGCGGAGTGGTATTAGTGTTGCTAATGATAGGTGATTGTGTCGATAATTCTCCTTCGGTATCGGATTTACTCGACGTAGCGTGGTTCTTGGTGTCCGGTTTCTTGTTCGGGCTGTTATTACTGCTGTTGTTGGAGCCGAAGAGACCACGGAGGCGAGGACTGTTCATAAGTATGGCCTTTGCATGCCCATCCTGCGGACTGTCGCCCGAGAGTATCTCATTTGAGGTGGTGGATTGGCGCGACGGTTCAGGAAAGCCCGAGACCGACAAAGCCATCTGATACGAGCTAGCACTACCACTGCTCGACACTGCTCCTAGAGCCCCAGGTCAGCCATGAACTGCAGCCTTTGCAATGAGTGCACATACCTGTGACCAGCAACACAGAAAGCTGTTATTAGGATGATAGCAACATTCAAGAATGTGGACCTATTCCTAAAGACACGCGGGGAAAAAGAAGCAGCAGGCAGTCAATTAGTCACAGGTGGTTCTTTCTTAACAACAGAACAGTACCATATATCACTTGTCTTCATTCACCAGCATATTTCATAATCCCCATCTGGCTATCTTTCTTTGATCTTTCTCTCGGATTTTATGTCTAATGCGGACCCATCAGATCGTGCCATATCCGGTCAACACTCTCCTAATCCTCCATGACCATATTTTAAATGCCTCCCAAATCCATTAATTCTTCCTTGACCATCCTGTAGTCATCTATAAACTAACATGCACGGGAAGGAACAAGGTATTCACATACAAGGGAGAAACGGGCAAAGAAGTCCAATGGTGAAACACTGTGACTTACTCCAGGGGTTTGTCTCGTGCCTATAACCTCACGACATCGGCGCGAAAAGGAAGACCTCGATGCCCAGCTCTTAGCTCTGCCGCTGCCGCTACCGCTACCCACATACCTTACTCCAGACACGCCGGAATCCTTCTCATGCATAACAGTCAGAGCACGAATCGAACAGAACCCACCCTTGCTCGCCGTTTGGACTCGGACTCCGAATATTACTGATCTTATGGAGAAGCACCTCGTGAAGATCCGCGTCAAAGCTCCAAGTTCGAACTGTCTGTTGCCCTTGCGAAGAAGGCGTACACACTATGGAGCACGATAGAGCACTATCCGGCAGCGGCATCATTACCCAGTGCAGTCCAGAACCCCTGTGCTGTCAACTAAAGTAATTAAATCATCTATCTCAGGCTATCGCTATGGTCGTTATCATCATCATCGATATCACGTATGTACAATCACCGCGAACAAGTTCGACTTGTACTGCCCTCTCTGGTTGGGATGTTTGGATCACAGGCATGAGGGCCAGGCAAACGAGTCAGCGATCGAAACGCCGGCCTTTGCCAGGCCTTAAAGCCTCAATATGCAATACCTCACGGCGACGCGCAAGGGCCTGGCTAATAGCTACATAGTGCCACAAGCCTTGGGCGAATGTCTTGATTTTTGAGGGTTTAAATTACTGATGAGTACCAAACCGTCTCCGATACGGCTCCGCATACCTCAAACGCCGGAGGGCACACGAGCATCGAGCACAAGTCGACTGATCAAGCACAAGGAAGGCAACGCAAGGATGCTGGGATCCCAAAATAATAAATCTTCCCGCTACAACTGGTCGGAGCCTGGAAGCAGTAGATGATCATGTTGGCCATGGTCAATAACACAACACGCATGGTATGTCTCCCTAGCGCCCGTATGTATGTCCTTCGATTATTGATAAATAATCTATAGCCGCGGTACTAGGCAGGCCCCATTAATATAATTAAAATCAACAAATGGAAGCATCCCAACCAACCATCCTTCCATCGACTTCGAATTGATTATTTCAATAACTGCGCCTATAGAGCTCCGATGCCTTTGATTCCATGCCTTCCTTGCCAGTGAATACGCATCATTAAAACCCCACTAACCACACAGCACGAACGATGGAGAAGCGAAGATGTCCCAACCCCGTTCTACTCTAAGTAACGCAGCAGGCGGTATCAGGATCGATGGAGCTTCCACCATTTCTGAAGGTTGGATCCGAGCCAGCCCCCGGGTCGACGCTAGAATAACAAATGGCACACACGTATGTGTGGCTTGATGTTCTGATTTACAGACAAGTTTGAAGTGTATATAAGAAGCCTACTCAAACAGAATGACGACTAAAATATCAGGAGGAGGATCATCTATTGCGTCCATGCGTCCATGCCGTCGTGATCACGAATTCATGTTTCTGAGTGACAGAACATATGTGCGCCCGTCCACACCAGCCCTATCGATTCCAGCCGACCTTAAGCCGCGCCGTCTGAATCTGAAGCCTATGTATGCATACTACTATATTTTCATTATTCATACCAAAGCCTTTTTGACTAGTCTAAATCGGAAGCGCATTAACCCATGGTATAACTTCATACGCGGTATCCCTGGATTACTTGATGTAGGGAAGTAAGTCCAGATGAAGTCAAGTTACCTTTGGGCTTATGTTATAAATTCGCTCATTGGTCATCATCAGCAATCCCACAATTTACTTTTTCCCTTTTCAGCTTCGGAAACCGGAAAGTTGAAAAGGAAAAAGGAAAAAGTTGATTACTTATAGCAAGAGTTTCAAAAATGTTACAGCCAGAGCTACTAGTATAAAATAACTACTGCCACCTGTGACTACAAGGTATTTGTTTTAATGGGATTTTGCAGCTTTTTAGTAGATTTTTCCTGACCTGCCGTTTCCGAAGAGTGCTGTAGCCCGCTTTTTTGAGACCGGACACCTAGGTTTTTGGCTTGTCGATTTCTCCCTTTTAGACACTTTTTCACTTGAAAGGCTTTTGTGAAACTCCTGATGTGGAGTCGTACAGTGGTATGTACCATGTGCCATGTGCAAAGCATCCATGGATCATGATGTTGTGAGTGAGTGAAAGATTCTGATCGCCGTTCACTGATTTTTGTCGATTCCAATTCCCGACCTCTCGGAAATTACATGCTCACAGAATATCGAGCTCATGCTCACGCAACAGAGCTGAATCGTATCTGCCATCCGCCATCCGCATCTGCACCCGCATGCGCATTCTAAAATTTGGATGCTCAGCAGTTTATCCGACAATTCAGGAATTAAATTGCTAGTGCATGAGTAATTGAATTGGCGACAACCTGACGGCTGGAAGCTGTTGATTGCTCAGGTTGAAAAAGGATTCTACTTACAATCCACATCTTTGATATAATTGATCAACCTCACTTGACCATACCAATACTCTTGTCTTCTCAACTTACGGAGGAAGTGAGGATGGATCATGGATGTATTTAAGGGAGTGTAGTGAAGTAACACACTTAAGATACTGCCGTCGGCGTCTTGGGTTAATTATAAGTAATGAGAATATTAGTAGCTGACTGACGTGCACAGCAACGGGGAATCGGTGATGGGATGATGGACAATCACTCGCACGCTGTCAGTGGGCATCATCATCAGCCTGAGCTGCGAATTCGTCAACCTGGGCCTACCCATGCAGCACTGGCTCGGAAGGGATTGTCTTCCGGTCTTCTGCGCGGTGTGGTATTAGAATAGAATAGCAAAGGCCCTGCGAGATACGCTCTAAGTCCGTTCTGGACTCCAGTATGCGTATATATCACTGACAGTAAGTGAGTTATGTGGAGTGCCTGTAATCTGTTTTGATTATCTCCAGAATATCTATGACCGTGTGTCACTGATTAATCAGATCTTTTGTCTATTTAGCGCCTAGGAACGAGCTGAGCGAATGAGCAAGGTCAAAATACTTGATCATAATCATGACTTGTACAAATTCATCACCATGATCAAGGATTTTCCGCTGTCATTCAGAATCGGTGTCAATCGATGGCATCATGGCATGGGACATTGAAAAACCTCCAGTACATATTATAAGCATTAGTGAGATAGTCAGCCTGAGCCGCCTTGCCTAAACATTCTACGACTAGGAAGAGATGTTTCAAGTTGACGTTGCCTACATATGTCACATACATTCAGAATGCTCCAGCCAGCAGCTGTACTCTGACGTCAGTCACCCAGTACATAGACATAGGTTTGACATCCATACGAGTGCATGTGTCCTCCCTCTTAAGCCTGGGCCTGGAGTCTAAATCTGAGGCTTGACAATGAGTAGCGGCATGAGTGAGAGCGCCCGGGCATGACAGACTCAGACAGATGTTTGTACACACTGACCTTAAAACAGGGCACTTGTCTCGATAATCGTGTATGTAGATCAGTTATGTAGACCAGTTCTAATTGATATTCTGACATCCCGAGAAAGAAGGAGCTCGGGTCTCACTGAATTTTGTGCAAAGTTAATTTCAGGATGCAGATACCTCGTTTTGACTTTGTCCCAAGTCTTGGTACTCGGGTTCACCGCCGCCAGATTCATTTTTCACGCATTCCGAATAGGCGCTGTCTAATATAAACCGGCGTCGGAGAACTGTCCGACAGACTCTATTTTTGGTGACAAAAGATTTTCACTGGATGCTTTTTATCTATCAAGGTGCCACCATCATGCCTCAGTTGAGTGAAGATAGTACCTCTACGATGCCTATTGCATTCTGTTTGATCTTCGGCGCTTATGGGGATTTGAAATACTCTATGGTAATAATTCGGATCAACAGAGTTAGAAGCTCGTATCAATTATCAGTACACCAAATTCAGAATACAGGAATGGCTCTAAGAACTATCGAACTATACTTCCCTTTCGATTTATGTATATACGAGGGTGTGAGGTGTAAATGAATTACTCGCGTGTCCGATTGAGTTTGTCTTCATCTTGGAGACTCCTATAGACCTCGCCGCCAACGCGTCGAAGTCATTTTTGCGGTCAGATGATGGCGTGAGAAAATCACATGACATGACTTAGCCACTGGTGACTATCCAGCAATCTTCCGTTGTCCATCTGTTGTCCATCTGCATTGCATCTGCACTTAATCTGCACACATTTTCTTCAAACACTCAGTACTTAACCACCTACATGGGCCATCTCTATTACTCCATCCACAGTGCTTTCAACTTCTTCTGTAGTGCGCTTCTTCCCCACACAACGTTTTTGCGGTGACTAGAAACACCTCGAACAACCCACTGGGATCGAGGACACTGCAGAACCTCTTGCTACTCTGAAATTCCTCCCAGTTGAAATAATTCTTCATATATTCTCGATTATGGAACTAAAGTCTTACATTATATCACATGGTGTTTTGCAGGGCCTTCTACCTCAAGCTGCACCTTACTCGACGCCGTCTGTTTGTTCTCCACAATAGGATGATTAATCCTCCCATTATCAAAATCATCACACATGGTCCCTGGACAACCTCCAGCCATTCGACAGGCATGCCTACATGACTTGCAACTTGCTCAATACCCCGTGATTTCCGAGGCGTTTCGTATGTGGATGGTTGGGGTATAAGAACAACCCCACAGCTATTTGCAGTGGTGTACAAAAACAAGATCCCTCACGGCAGATCCATACCTCCACGCCTGATTCGGAGATGCAGTACTAGTACTACCACACCACGGATTGACTCGTACTTGCTGAAGACGAGCCGGCATGTTATTTCGATAACGAGATTTTAAACCTCTATCTGTTGTTTTAGTCTGGGAAACTCAGAATAAGCGACTGGCATTGTGGAGGTTTATAGTTCCGAATTCATCTGCGACTTCTAGTGTGCAGCTAACTTGCGATTGTTTTCCGCCAAGTGCGTTGGAGCTGTCATGCTAGTAATTTCCGAATGCCCATTGAGCGGCAGGTTCTTTCAACGGGTAAACCGTAAGTATAAAAGTGCCTCGCTTGAACACCCACTTTATCCGTCCGTACTTTAAACAAGTATCTGGAACGCTCGAGCTATCAATTCCAATCACTCTTACAATGTTCAATCGCGCTATGACTACTTTCACCGTCCTTGCAGCGGTATGCGCAGCGGCATGCATGCCCGTCAGCGACTCTGAAGTAGTAGCAAGAGGGGCTGTGCGTACTCAGTCATCTATTGTCCCGGCGACTATCGTTCTTATTTGCCTTTAGGAAGTTGCTCCGACCGTCTCACTATGCACTGGGCAGCAGAACTGCTTCACCATCCCCTTCGTCAGTTATTCATGCGTGAGCTTCACCGGCGGGCTTTCGTTCCTCGCTTCGGAAGTGTCCTCCGCCACCATTCCGGGCGGGTTTGTCTGCACTTTCGCTGCGTAAGCATCTGTGCAGTGTACTTGAATTCGGAATCGCATTTTTTACAACAATATCTTTAGGAATACCAAATGCGAGTCTCAAGGAGAGTATGTTATCCTGCCGGGCGGTAAATGGAACTTTTCCGAAGTACCTGGGCCGAACGGAGATTTCAACTTCAATAAACGAGCGGAGTCGTTTATATGCAGTCCAATTTAAAGCTAGGGAAAGATCATGCTGGGACTGGTTTTGTTAATCAGGACACATAATATAGAGTCATTGTCTGTTCGTAGTAGCGTTGCATATTTTACTACTACATAGTATCTAGCGATACACGATAGTCAGATATTTAGGATTTTTGCACGCTGAAACCTGGCCTTCCTTAGCCTCTCCTAGACATACATCGATATCATGTGATGTGCATACGATCACGATAATATGAACAAGCTTGCATCCTACTCGACGCCGTCTGCTTGTTCTCCACTATAGGATCGTTAACCCTCCCCATTTTCAAAATTCTCACACATGATCCCTGGACAATCTCCAGCCATTCAACAGGCAGGCCTACATCGACTCGCTACTTGCTCAATATCCACATATGTTGATTCTTGAGTGGCCTGCACGACTTTTCCTAGCATGCTTCTGGCTCGGGATTCCGTTCGGAAATAGTTTAAGACGCGATTGTCGATGAGTATATGGTGTTAGCTGGCTTGGGTATGAGAACAACTCCCACAACTATTTGCAGTGTTGTGCAAAAACAAGGTCCCTCACGTCAAACCTATACCTGCACTCCTAATTTGGAGATGCAGTAGTACCTCGGATTGGTTCGTATTTGCTGAAGACGAGCCAGACCTCTTCAGTTGTGTGTATGCCACCGATACCGTGGAGTGCGAAGCACCAGCTGCCACTCCCTATGGACGACGAGCCCGCAATCTTGGTACCGAGTCGGACTCGGACTCGGACAACGATTATGAGAGCGGCTATAACCCTTAGGGGGCGCAACCACAACAACACCTGATTACCCAAACGGGAGCAGAGGGAGGGAGCTAGCACCCGATCCAGGAACCGTCCCTGCACGGCCCTACCTCTTGGGGAGACAGCTAGCACAGTCGCAATATGTCAGATTTTGTGGGTAGTTTTGATTGCAACAAATAAAAGGGAAGATGGGGAGGGAACAGGGGGAGACACGGACGGAGAGGTTCAGGGGCCCGAAGGCATAGTAGAAGGCAGGCAACACTCATTTTATTTCTTTTCCCGGTCCTTTGTATGTAGATGGTTCTTGTCTACTAGTGTTTCTAGGGTTTTTTCACCGTGTTTGCCAGCTCACCAACTATGCAGCTTGCTGACAGCTGGAAGCTTCGGCGCCCAAGCTGGTTAAACCACATCTGCCAGTCCCACCCACCAAAATCGGACTGGCCTTCCTGGAGCTCAGTGTCTAACTGTGCTCATTTCTATTTTCTGGATCGATGAGAGGGTTTTTTTTAGGTGTAGCCTACCTCGCAGGACTGCTATCGTGCACCGTTTAGTATAGTAAAATATACTTGATTAAAAAAAAAAAAATGAGAGCGGCTATAACATCCTGCATGCGGATTGGGTCATAGACTGTACAGTGATTGTTTAAATGTTCTTGCGCTGGCATCGCCTTGCAGTATGTACTAGCCAGGAACACAAGAGGACAGCGGGTTCTCAGTGAGGCTTTCCATGACATGTGTATATTATTAGCATGTTATTTCGACAACGAGATTTTGAACCTCTATTGTTTTAGTTTGGGAAACTCAGAATAAGCGACTGGCATTGTGGAGGTTTATAGTTCCGAATTCATCTGCGACTTCTAGTGTGCGGCTAACTTGCGATTGTTTTCCGCCAAGTGCGTTGGAGCTGTCACGCTAGTAATTTGCGAGCGCCCATTGAGCGGCAGGTTCTTTCAGCTGGTAAACCGTAGGTATAAAGGTGCCTCGCTTGAACACCCACTTTATCCGTCCGTACTTTAAACAAGTATCTGGAACGCTCGAGCTATCAATTCCAATCATTCTTACAATGTTCAATCGCGCTCTGACCACTTTCGCCGTCCTCGCAGCGGCATGCGCAGCGGCATCCATGCCCGTCAGCGACTCTGGAGCAATAGCAAGAGGGATTGTGCGTACTCAGTCATCTATTGTCCCGGCGACTATCGTTCTTATTTGCCTTTAGGAAGTTCCTGCGACCGTCTCAGTATGCACTGCGCAGGGCTGCGTCGTCATCCCCGTGGTCAACGATTCATGCGTGAGCTTCACCGGCGGGCTTTCGTTCCTCGCTTCCCAAGTGGTCTCTGCCGACATTCCGGCCGGGTTTGTCTGCACTTTCGTTGCGTAAGTATCTGTGCAGTGTACTTGAATTCGGAATCGCATTTTTTACAACAATATCTTTAGGAATACCAAATGCGAGTCTCAAGGAGAGTATGCTGTCCTGACGGCCGGTAAATGGAACTTTTCCAGCGTGCCTGGACCGAGCAGACATCCTATCAACTTCAACAAACGAGCGGAGTCGTTTTTATGCAATCCAGTTTAAAGCTAGGGAAAGATCATGCTGGGACTAGTTTTGTTAATCAGGACACATAATATAGAGTCAACGTCCGTTCGTAGCGTTGTATATTCCACTACTATATAGCTCTGGCAATGCACGATAGTTGGATATTTAGCATTTCTTACACGCTGAAACCTGGCCTTGCTTAGTTTCTCGTAGACAGACATCGATAGCATGTTATGTGCATACGATCACGATAATATGAACAAGCTGCATCTACTCCACGCCGTCTGCTTGCTCTTTACCATAGGATCGTTAACCCTCCCATTTTCAAAATTCTCACACACACGGTCCCTGGGAGACCTCCAACCGTTCAACAGGCAGGCGTACATCGACTCACTACTTGCTCAATGTCCACATATGTTGATTTTTGAGTGGCCTGCACGACTTGTCATAGCATGCGTCTGGCTGGGGATTCAGTTCGGAAATAATTTAAGACACAATTGCCAACGAGGATATGGTGTAAGCTGGTTGGGGTGTAAGACCATCTTTCCACAACTATTTGCAGTGTTGTCCAAAAACAAGACCTCTCACGTCAAATCCATACCGTACTGCACTCTTAATTTGGAGATGCAGTACTACCGCGGATTGGCTCGTATTTTCTGAAGACGAGTCAGACCCCTTCGGTCGTGTGAATACCACTGATACCGTAGAGTGCAAAATGCCAGTTGCCATTCCCTATGGGCGACGAGCCCGCAATCTTGGTGCCGACTCGGATTCGGATTCGGACAACGATTATGAGAGCGGCTATAACACCCTGTGTGCGGAGTGAGTCATAGACTGTACAGTGATTGTTGAAATGTTCTTGCTCTGGCTTCGCCTAGCAGTATGTACTAGCCAGGAACACAAGAGGACAGCGGGTTCTCAGTGAGGCTTTCCATGACATGTGTATATTATTGGTATGTTATTTCGACAACGAGATTTGGACCTCTATTGTTTTAGTCTGGGAAACTCAGAATAAGCGACTGTCATTGTGGAGGTTTATAGATCCAAACCCATCTACAAATTCTAGTGTGCGATTAACTTGCTATTGTTTTCCGCTAGGTGCGTTGGTAGCTGCCACGGTAGTAACTTCCGATCGCCCATTGAGCGGTAGGTTCTTTGAGCTGATGAACTGTAAGTATAAAGGTTGCCTCGCTTGAACATCCACTTTACCCGTCAATACTTTAAACAAGTATCTGGAGCACTCGAGTTATCAATTCTAATCATTCTTACAATGTTCAATCGCGCTCTGGCTACTTTCGCCGTTCTCGCAGCGGCATGCGCAGCGGCATCCATGCCCGTCAGTGACTCTGGGGCAATAGTAGCAAGAGGGACTGTGCGTACTCAGCCATCTATTGTCCCGGCGACTATCGTTCTTATTTGCCTTTAGGAAGCTTCTCCGACCGTCTCACTATGCACTGCGCAGGTCTGCGTCGCCATCCCCTCGGTCAGCAATTCATGCGTGAGCTTCACCGGCGGGCTTTCGTTCCTCGCTTCGCAAGTGATCTCCGCCGTCACTCCGGGCGGGTTTGTCTGCGTTTTCGCTCCGTAAGCATCGGTGCAATGTACTTGAATTCGGAGTCGCATTTTTTAATGGCAATATCTTTAGGAATTTCAGTTGCGATTTGTCTCAAGGAGATTTCATTGCCCTGACACCCGGTACATGGGACTTTTCCAACGTGCCTGGACCGAACGGAAATGTCAACTTCGACGGACAAGCGGAGTCGTTTATATGCGCTCCAGTTTAGAGATTATGCTGGGACTAGTTGTGTTGATCAAGTCACATAATATAGTGTCAATGTCTGTCCGTAGTAGCGTTGCATGTTTTACTATTACATGGCATCTAGCGATGCACGATAGTCAGATATTTAGTTTCTTTTGCATGCTGAAACCTGGCCTTCCTGAGCTTCCAAAAATAGGATCGGGTGTAGTATTGCTTTCACGTGATGCTCAGCGTTCCCAGCTCGGCGTTGTTGCCCTTGTTTGTTGCTTTTTCATCGTCCCGTCATCGTCGTCGTCGCATTCCCACCTTCCTCCCCTCCTTCCAATCACAACCTCAACCACCGATTGACGCTCACGATGTCCCAGTCCTCCAGCAGCTCCAGCTTTAGCGTCGTTTTCATCCCGCAGACAGCAGCCGCTGGCGCGCTTTCCATTACGCAGCCTCCACAAACCGCGACATCCTTCTACAAAATCGCCTCGAGCCAGCCCATCACCTTCGGGTGGAACATGACCGCCGTCCTTGTTACCCCGACGCACCTCACCGTCTCCGCCGTGTGCGACAACGGCAACACCTACCCCGTCGGGCCATCGGATGGGATTATAGATGGCACGGCGACGCAGGTCGTGTGGGATTTGTTTGCGTACCAGACGAACAACCCGAATAAGCGCTGGCGCAGGCGACATATACACTGAATATTTGGGACGATAGGGGCCCTGGGGCACCGAGGCGGGCGGGATATCTGCAGCAGAATAGTGCGTTGCAGTTTGCGTTGTATACGCCGCAGTCGTATACCGCTCTTTCCGATGGTGCGTCATGCGTTCAGGCTTATGTGTGCTGTCTGTGTTTTTTTAACGACATGCGTTGTAATTGATGTAGGGTGGACATGTGGAGCATGTAATAGTGCTATGGGCTACGCCTCTCATCCTGCTTTCATCAGCCTCTTCGTCACTTTCTTCATCATGTTCTTCTCAGGGTTCCACCTCCTCCGAAGCTCGTCAAGGCAGAATTAAACTAAAACCGTCATGATATCCTACGCCGATCTGCCTCGAAAACCAGTAAAAGGACGTCTGGGAACTTTCCTTTCTTCTTTCTTCTTTTCGTTTTTGTGTTTCTTGGGACATAGTGGACAATTCTTATTATGTAGTTTCTCTTCTCTATCTTCCTGGCAGCTCGATTCCCCTTCTACACATCCCGCTCTATCCGACCCCCACCCCTCACATTCTCCTCATGTCCCGCCATATCCCCACCTTCCACCTAATATCCATCCATCCGTCGCTCAACCCTGCCCACGATGACAGCAAGCCTCTTTGGCACTTATGTTTTTAGTCGAATACTTCTACCCGGACCATCCCATCATCACGTACCACGTACCACGCACATGCAACTTAATTCCGCGCCATTCTCTTTTCTCTCTCTCTTTGCTCCACACCATACTCTTAGCTAGCACTCACTCGCATCCTCATCCATGCCATCCGTAAATCGTTCGCTCATACACATAGACTCCCTCTTTATCTAATACATGCATGATCCGTGGTCGAACAATTGTTGTACCATCTATTTACTTACATTGGGGGACGTGTATTTAGATCAAGGATGAAGCTCAAGGAGGACACGGTCGTTGAAGCCCGAGGACTACCTGAGGCTGTCTGTTATTCACCCGGATATATGCCCTGAGGCTCGAGGCGTGGTCATGGGAATGAGGTGCGCCGTGACCAGCCAACTTGCAGGGATGGAAGGATGCTCACGAGGGTTCGGCTTTCAAAAGGCCACAGTGCTAATAAATTAATAATAACTTCAGTAATAAGCCATTGCAAGGATACCCTTCCGACATCGTCGACGGTCGATCCTTGCATCTCGCGTGAATGTACGTCGAATGATATGATCATATATATACATAAGTAGGTATCGAACGTCGATCATTGAAATAAAGCTCCGTGAGGACCTTCCTTTTGTTCATAGTTGAATTGACCTATGTACTCTTCGTGTCCCAAATATGCTAGCATGTTTGGCAGTTATCTGCGGTGAATATTATGAATACTAATGAGTTAGTTAGTTAATATGTATGTACCGGTGACGATAATGATTTGTGGCGCACTTTGGTTGTCGGATAGGTTCACTATCACTACTTACCAGTATCCCATCAGGCTGTTGTCTATGTCTATGTATATGGTTCAGTCGAAAAGGGTTCGGCCTCGGCGTTGAAGATTCCAAGTACGTCACACCGGTAATCACATTCACCGGCTCGTCACAAGTCACAACACCCTTCTTTCCCCACCTCCACCACCTCCTTCAATTGACAAGATGGTATCTCCGCCTAAGCCTTGGGAGAGAGGCGGAGCGACCGCAGCGACGATATCGACATCAGCACTACCGTCCACTGCATCGGTGCCCCCACTGCCATCGGCACCAACATCAACGACAGCTAATAACAGCGGCGTATCACAACCAACGGTCCCAGAAAGACCTGCGGCATTCGGGAGCACATCGACATCGACGGCAATGACTTCTCCTTATTCTTCTTCGCCGTACTCGAGGTTAGGTGCGGGGACGTATGGCTCGGGATATGGTGGGCTCGGGTCGTATGGCGGCCTCGGATCGACGTACGGTGGATACGGCGGGATGGGTTCCTACGGCGGCGGATACGGCGGGCTAGGGTCCTACGGAGGGATGGGATCATATGGCGGGATGGGTTCCTACGGCGGGATGGGGTCCTACGGCTCCTATGGGAGCTACGGTATGGGCATGGGCGGGATGGGTATGGGGGCATGGTAGGCCCGAACGGCGTCCCGCTGAACCCGGACGGCACGTCCTCGCTCACGCAGACGCTCGAGTCCACAACGCAGCACACCTTCGCCCTGCTGCACTCGATCGTACAGACCTTCACGGGCGTCGCGCAGATGCTCGAGTCGACGTTCATGGCGACGCACTCGTCGTTCTTCGCCATGGTCGGCGTCGCGGAGCAGTTCGGCCAGCTGCGCAACGCGCTCGGGAGCGTGCTCGGCCTGTTTGGCTTGCTGAGGTGGATGAAGGAGCTGGTGACGGGCGCACCGAGCGGAGGGGGCGCACTTAATCAGGAGTTTAGGGAGTTTATTAATGGACGGCCGGTGCAGGGCCCCATGGGCCCGCCATCACGGAAGGCGAGCAAGAAGCCGCTCATCATCTTCCTCCTCGCGATCTTCGGCGTGCCGTACGCGATGTCGAAGCTCATCCGCATCCTCAACGAGCGCGCTCAGGCGCAGGTTGCCGCCGGTGCCCCTCTACTACCTGGGCAGCAGCTCCCGCCGCTCGATCCGTCTGCACTCACATTCGCGCGGGCGCTGTACCCTTTCACGCCGTCGAACCCCGCCGAGCTCGCGCTCAAGGAGAACGAAATCGTGGCGATCACGGGTAAGCTGGACCCGCGCACGGGCGGGGAGGTGGATCCGCGGGTCGAGGTGGAGGGCGGCGAATGGTGGAAGGGCCGCACGAGAGAGGGTAGGGAGGGTGGTTCCCGAAGAAGTGGGTCGAGGTGCTGGAGAAGAGAAAGGCGGAGGAGCCGAAGAAGATCGATTGAGTAACGCCGCGTTCTTCTGTCGCCGACCTCGACACTTGTATCTTGCGTTTTTCGTGGTATATTTATATCCACCTTATCCAATCCATTGTGGACGTGCTGTGCTATGCTGTGGACGTCGACGTCGACTACGACTTCTACCCATTTCCCCTTTGTCCCTTTTTTACTCTACGTTGACCGATTATTATGTACCTTTAGGATTCCCATTCCAGTGGTAGCACCGACACCGACACCGACACTGACACACCAACACCATCATCATTATCATCCTTCTTTCACCCTCATAAAAGTCACATCCATATATTCCCATCATTTAGATACACTGTTCTCATTTCTTCTTCTCTGGTCTAATCTTCACTGTATGACGCAATCGATTCCCATCCTGCACGTTCAGAATCATTATCTTGGGAAAGGCCTCTCATCAACGACCATTGATTGAATTGTGGGTATCACATGTCGCCACGCCCACTAATTCGAAGGCGAGTTATGTTTGTTGATTGCTTCTAGTGCGCATTCTTTCAATTGAAGTTTTGGTTACACACGTCAGCATGCATATGTTCGCCGAATGTATTGCTCGCAGCATCTCACGCCGGCGGTCTTCAGTATTCACATGTGCACGATGCTTCGCTAGATATCTCGTCATGCTCTAGAGCATCGACTTGCTGCTGTGTTCCCTCGAGTCTTGATCTGCGAGCAGAGATTATTCTGACCGGTTTCCTTTGACATAAGCACCATCGCGGCTGCAGCGATGATCACTAAAGAGAGCCAAGCACGCCAAGGACAAGATGGCGAAATAATGATCTATTTTTGGTGCTATAAAACATAGACGACCCCACGAGCGTTTCTTGAAAAAGTGGTTTGCAACCAACACGATCATAACATATAGGTGCGTACTATTTGATATATACCCTGAACCATTCCATTTGTCCATTTCATTGATGCATCTTGTCTCATCCCTCTGGGTAAAGTAAACTACAATTACTTCTTCTGAACCGAGTCCATGGATGGTAATATTAAACTCTACTACCAAGGGAGATTCGAGCCGTCGAAGTGCCAAAATTGGCCCGTTTTCTCGAGAGTGAGAGCCTTGGATATGCTGACCAGGCACGCCCCCGCTTCTGCGGGCGTGAGCCGTGGTATTTGGGGTGCGTATGTGGTGATCCAGTCGGTTAGGGAGTCACTGAGCTCTGTTTTGGTCCAGCCTGTGGATTGGTTGGTTAATATTAGTTCAATAGTGAGAAGCGCAAGTAATTGGAGGGCCGGTGGAAGTGAAGTGATATTATTTTGTTTCAGATGTATTGTGGGGATTCAAAACAGGGAAGAGGGAAGGAGAAGAGAGGGGGAGAAGGAACTGTGCTCACCAGGATGGATGGCAGCGGTGGTTACACCTTCTGACTTCAGAGAAGCGCCCCATTTACGTGCGAGCCTTTAAGAATTTAAGATTATCGCTCATGGCCCACTATGGCATTGATTGGTCGGACTTACATGTTCAGACTGGCCTTTCCAACGCTGTACGCATTCATCTGGTTCACCATAACGAACGTCGTATCAAAGGACGCCAACACCGAGCTGACGAACACAATCGTCTTCTTCTCGCTTTTCTTAACGAGCGGGAGAAAAGCGCGGGAGACGCGCAGGGGCACAACAGTGTTGAGCTGCATCTCATACGCAAAGAGGTCGAGGTCGAGATCCTCGAATTTGGCGGTCGGTTGCGGATTCTTGGCGGCGTTGTTGACGAGATAGTCGAGCCCATTCGGGAGGAGGTGTGTGGCTTCGCACACGGCTTTATCGATACTTTCGGGCTTCTCGACGTCGAGCTCTATCACTTTGAGAGAGTCGGGGTACTTAGAGGCTAGAGCGACGAGGGAAGGTGCTGATGCATTGCGGCTGGTGGCGATCACGAAGTTGGATTTATCTTGGAGCTTTATTTGGGAGGGAGAATACGATATAAATGGATGGTTACCATTTTGAAGTAAGTAAGTAATCTGACCCCAAAGCGCAGGAGAGGGACGTACCAGCGTCTCAGCGGTGCTATAGCCAATACCTCTATTGGCGCCGGTGATCAACCAAGAAGGCATGATGCTAGTGTGGATTTTCGAGTGCCTTACTGGAGAAGTGGATCGAAGATAACAGGGTTCTGAGATGGCTTAGTAGAGTAGACGAGGTTATAACGTCATTCCTACTAAGTGCTATCGTCGAAAGGACAGGTACGATTGAGTTCATTTCGTGTCATCCTGCACTCTCACCCGCGCCGTATCTTACTGTTAATTTAGCTTTTCTCTTGACGTGACAGACGCTTCTCGAGTGGGCATGTAATAATCAATGTCAGTCATAAGTAGATCTTTGACTGATCTTCACCCAATAGCACCATGGGATCTACGGGAACACATCGACACACGCTCCATACCAGGCAATGTTTCCAATTTCGTGTTCCTGGACACTATTGACGAAACTCTGCATATACAGCACTGTCTCTCGGAGCCCTTCTACTGGCTGAAATTATTGATTGATAAAGGTCTCGTAGGCTAGGAATTGGAACAATGACCAGAGGCGAATGTATCTAGCGTCGAGTTCTGTGTGATCGTCAGACCTTCTGTTGAAAGACCCACATGGTCGCCATTACTTTAGCCAATGGTCATGAGAGGCAGGGTATACCAAGTGCCAAATCTCAGCGGCGAAAGAGACGACGTACATACGAAGACTTGAATCAATTACCGCTGGCGCCCATTGCGGAAGGAATAATCTTCTAGAAATGGGCTTGACATGGTCAAGTCAAGTTTCAGTGAAGCACTTCACTGTCATGATGAACATCTTTCACGTGGTGAGCGTATAAAACCATGTGTTAGAAACTTCGGATCTAATTTTGGAATACTGACTGATTAATTTACTGGCACGATCTTTTCTTCGCTCTGAGATGTAACAACACTCTAAATTGAGAATAAAGAACGTCAAACGCTGCAGAGCACTTTCAGTCTCGAAATGACTGAAAAAGCTTTTGTAGAATCGAGTTTCCACGGAATATAAACTCACATTCAAAGTGTAAAGTGCGGTTGACGAATGCTTTACGCTAGAATAGCTAATCCCTTCCTCCCAACCATCTATCAATTTCGACTTCTTTCTATTATCCAACTTTGCTCATGGCTCACTTGAAACTGTTCATGTACCGAGAAAGGCTTCGCAGCTGTCAGTAGTCAAGCTGCAGGCGCTGTCTTCCTTAGCACGAGTGAGAATATTACTTCAATGTTTTATTACAATTGACAGCTCCAAAATATCGTCGGTCTGTATCTAGTCTAGATCTACTACCTTTATTACGTTTTGCTATTGGTCATTGGTTATGTCGAGATCTCAGTGAGTCATTAACGGTTTCTCAGCTCCACGCCCTTACTAATGTCAAGTTTCAATACTGATATGCGTGGTCGCGCAACTCCGACGCGTGGTGCTTATCTCGAGACGGATGTGGGGTACATTAGTGGCTAAGTTTATCCTCAGGTATTTGAAATAGTAATGGAAGTCAAGTTGCGGTTATATTATCCTTTATTTTGTGCCATAAAAACGAGACAGGGTCTACGCCTAAGGATCTAAAGCAAGATGCAAATTGCTATTGACAAAGAAGTGGTTTGGAATTAGAATGCGAGTGTTACTCTTTCGGGAACGCAACCCGACTGGAAACGTAATCGTTAAATGTCATATAGGCTTCTCAAACAAGTCACCACCTACTACGATTACGAATGAGTACAAAAGGCGCCTCAATTTACTGTCGTGAATACTTGATTCCACTCAGTACCATCAGGCTAACCAACGCATATGGCATCTCTTCAGAACAAAACAGTTGTAGTGGTTGGCGGCTCATCCGGAATTGGATTCGCAGTGGCCCTAGCCGCCCTCCAATCTCTCGCAAGCGCCGTGATTATTGCTTCGAGCAATCAGGCCCGCGTGAGCGAGGCTGTCGAGCGTTTGAAGTCGCATAAGCTCCCTGGAGAAGTACGTGGAGAGGTTTTGGATGCAAAAGACTCGGAGGCTGTCAAGGTATTTGCTGACGGACTGGGCACGGTGGATCACATTGTCTGGACAAGCGGTGATGTACCAGGGGGATCCACGGGGAAGCCCGCATTTCCGTTTTCCAACGTCGAATCTGTTGAACAAGGTCAAGGTAAATGAGTAGCTTGAGTGTCCGACTGAGTTGGTGTGTTTCTGAAGAAACTACCAATTTTAGCGGTGTTCTCTGTGCGATTTTGGGGCCTTTTATTTTGGCAAAGCATGCCAAGTTTCATCCTGGGGGCTCCATGACACTTACAGCCGGTATGTTTAACAGTGAACTAAGGATAACTCTAACTGGTTTATGTAGGTCTCGCTGGCCTGAGACCTCGTCCTGGCTCCCCATTGGCATCTAGCGTTACCACCGCTCTGGATGGGCTCACCAGAGGGCTTGCTGTGGACTTGGCGCCCGTGCGCGTCAATCTCATCAACCCCGGAGTAGTGAGTTTTTCTTTCATTACTGAAGATTAATTGAGTTTTCTGAACTTACGAATAGATTGACACGGAGGTTCGTCTTATTTCACACACAAAGATGCCTGTATTCAAAGAGCAGATCGCTGATCATTACTTTCACACTTTCACGCAATTCCCCAGATTCTTGATAAATTAATGGGAGACAAAAAGAAGCCGCTGTCAAGGTATTCATAGACAAGACCATTCTAAAACGTTCTGGAGAGCCTAGTGAGGTGCGACTATACTGAT
>JAJIRX010000004.1:0-12315 GCA_023853785.1 Psilocybe azurescens | reverse complement strand
ATTCTGATTTCCAGTATACACGGCCTACATTTCCAGTTGAGATCATCGATTTAGTTGGACAAGCTGGGCGTGGATCAAACGAAGATGACTCCTCGAATTCCCAACGCTGCCCGTGCACCTCTGTGCCCCCGTATGCGATTTATATTAACTCCTTGTGCAGACACAAAAGCGTCGCAATGAAAGCAAAGGAAGTGACAAAGGTGCTGAAAAACATTTTGTGTATAAGAATGACTGGAGTAGTATTCTGATGTGTGTGGTACTTTTGAATATCAAGTTCATACCACAATTTATACGATTTTCGTGTCTTAGTGATTGGCGATTCCAATGGAGAATGAAATTGATTCTCCAGGCCAAATTGCCCATGGTGTCCGTATAAAGGTCAAGTGCACCCCATCGTCGGTTAGGTGTAAATCCTTCCTTGCTAAGAACTGAATCAGAGTTGAAACAGTCATCATACTTGTATAAAATTCCGAATTTGAAAATGAAAACCGGAATAGGTTCAACAAGTTCAGGTGGGCCAATTTGAAAGTTATCCCAGTCGGAGTCAAATCTAATGTTGCTTTGTATCTGTAGATGCGCGCAAAGTAGAATTAATACCTGCTAGATGCCCGTGTTTGAGACCGTTTTGAGACCTACAAAGATAATCCCTGGCAGGGTAGCATCACAGTGCACTGAAAACGTACATACGTAGTACGGTGCATTGGTGAACTGTTGCCCTTTACTATTTAGTAGACTTCCAGCCTGTAGGGCTCAACCTGACTGCATACATATTCATTTCTTGAAGATTTAGTACAACTTTCGATAGCCTACAACACGGACCAAGCGACGCCAACTCCTTCAAGTTTTTACCCGAATCCTAGTATAAATAGCATAGTGAGTCCATGAATTTAGAAATGCGTTGAAAAATAGCACTATTCGCGACAGAAGAAGAACGTAAGCTTGGAAAGAATGAGAACAATGTTGACAGCGTTATGGAGTGGAGGGCGACGGCTGGGTCTGCTCTCTTCTCGATCTCTGCAGCTGCAGCCAGAACGCTCACCCGCCCGCCACCGTCGAAGTCGAAGTTGAAAAATGTCTTCCATGTTCTCGTAATCGTAAGTTCCTCACTTCGTCGAACCTCGACCCCATCCCGCTGCTGTTGTTACCCTCACCACCCCCAACCCTATCAGCATTAATAATCTCATTACTATTGTGCCCAATTTATATCCGTGATTATGTGTATGATGGCTTTTTTCTGGAATGGTCAAGAAGCCTTGTTCTCAACAGATGTGAATAAATAAATCTATGAATGAGATTCTGTGTATCTATAGATTATTATTTCAGATTTATATAGAGTCCAGGTTAGGTTGACACATCGTTTCTTAAAAGTGCTGCTAAGTTGAGAAGGATAGAATATTCCATGACTGCTTAATCTAGATAACTTATGATAATTTTTTGAGACTATTAAGAGTATATACACTCATTTGATAGGCAGCAGCAACATTTCTGGGCATGAATATTGCAATACAGATTTGATCATAACAATTTCTGGTAGTGATCAAGCATAAACAACCTCTTTCTCAAGAACCAAGACATCCAAAGACACCCAAAATTTTAAGCCTTTAATTCAATTTTTCATTAAAACATTCCTGAATTTTGAAGGGATTTATTGCATAGAAAACTCTGCAAGATGCTTAGTTCTGATTGTCTAAATTTAATTCAAATTGGTAATCAAATCTGTATTGCAATATTCATGCCCGAAATGTTGCTGCTGCCTAATAAATGAGTGTATATACCTTAATAGTCTGCATACATATTCATTTCTTGAAAGTTATCTTCGATTAAATACAGTCATGGAAATATTCCTATCCTTCTCAATCCTAGCATCAGCAGTGCAAAATTTAGAAAGTTGACTGATTTGTGTCCCACCAACCTAATACTGGATGCCTCTATACATAAATCTGAAATAATAATCTATAGATACACAGAATCCTCTCATTTTAATTTCATAGATTTATTTATTCTATCTGTTGAGAACAAGGCCATTTAATGTTGACCGACCGGGAGGGTAAAGCCATCATATTACATAATCACGGATACTAAAATTAAATGAGTATGTTCACCTGCACTACCGCTCTCCAGAGCCCGTCCGCAGAAGCACAGCACCACCTTCTCGCAAGCTAATGGAAGGCCCTACGACCACCGTCCCAGAGCGTTTCCTATAAGGCGCAGACACCAGCTGCACGGTCGACGTCGTACCACCCACATTCAGAAGATGGGCATTCGAAGCTCTACGTGGCGGCATACCTAGTCCTGGCACTCGAGGAGTGCGCGGGCTAGGTGACCCAGCGACTGACGATGACGCTGATGACGCTGACGATGCGGATGTTGACGAAGTCAAGTGCAAGTATCTCTGGTATGTATTGCTGTTGTTTCTCGGTGAGGCAGGAGGCAGGAACTCTCCGTTCACTCGGATAGGTATCATACTCGTCGGAGGGATCAAATTCGGCGACACTGCGCCCGTACCCAAGCGGGCAGGCACGCTCGCGTGTGCGGCTGCACTCGTCTGTATCTGCGACATATGAGCATACGAAGCTCTCCGGTGCATCTTCGGCATGGACTGCGTTGTCTGCGCCTGTGTATATGAAGGAGACAAAGGCGAAGGCAACAGCTGCCGCTGGGGCGATGACACCTGAGGTTGAGCCCCACATTCTGCATTGAATGCGTACTGCGCAGACTGGCAAGCGACATCCTCCTAGTGATCAATTTCGGACCTGGAGATTGCGATTTCGATTGTCGCTGTGGGGGTGTCGTCTGCGCTGACAACGACGACGATGCCCCCGACGTAGAAACCAGCGGCACCCCCATCTTCAACCTCGAAGGCGAACCCACAGGCGACGGCGAGGAATGCAACGGCGGAACCGAGAGCGGCGACGGCTTCTTTTTGATCTTCGTCGTCTTTACCGTCGACAATAGCGACAAGGCAGGCTTCAGCGCCGGCACAGCCAGCGGCTTTGAGTTCGATGACGGCGTAGACATAGCGCGAGACATGGCTTTCGCACGCATGATCCCGCCTCCCAACCGCGCCAGCGCTTCTTCGACAGACGAAAGCCGCGTGTTCGAGCCGAACGTCGGCGTACCGCAGCGCGAGCTCGCGCGCTCGATCATCTCCATATCGTCTCTTTCTCTTTCTCTTTCTCTTCTGGCTTTGTACCTCCCCTGTCGTTCGAACCTCTTCTCATTCTTGATACCCGTGTATCCCACCTCCTCTTCCACATTGACGCCTTTGAAGGGGGGAGAATAAGTCGCCTTCCTGATTTAACCCAGTCAGAATTTTCTGGTCGACATCCTGGTATTGGGCGGGTATATCCACAGGCTCAGCTACCAGATATCCAAACATCGATCCCGAGGTCCTTGTCACTTTCACAATTTTCCAGCCAGCAGATAGCGCCAGCGAGACCAGCTCCCGCAGCGTTCGTTCCTGCGAGTTAAACATAGTCTGCATCTAAGAGGGAAAAAAGTCATTCAAAACATATTAAAAATCGAATCAAAGTAATACACACCGTCAAGTCCATCCAATACACATTCGCACTAGCTTTTCCAAGATTCGCAAGGAGCGGCGCGGGCGCAGGCAAAGTCCGCGCGCCCTCAATATCGTCAAGGACCCCGTCCCCTCCTTCACCACCCATATCATCATCAGGACACGCAAGCGGCAGCACAAAATCCGCAATGACAAGCTTCGTCTCCGACATCGCCGCCTCTCTCAGGCGCAGCAGGATTTTCCGCGCGAACACGTCGGGCCAGTCGTGCAGGACGACGCGGAGGAGGAAGACGGCTGCGTTGTGGATTGGCTGGGGTGTGAAAAAGTCGTGGACTGGATGCATGGAAGGATTGAAATGAGTTTTTAGATAAGGAATAGGATGGAGGGAAGAAAGGTGGCTTACCTTGGAACCGAGCGGTGGATTCTAGGAGCTCGGGACATTTCGCTTTCCATGCCTAATGGACAGATAAAAGCTCAACCACGCGCATATACGAATCCGAAAAGACAAGATACCTTCACGCCCATCTCACACACCACAGGCCGATCTTGTATGATAAACTTCAGCCTTGGCCCACTTTCGTCATTGTCATCATTATCGTTGTCATCATGGTCATCACCGCCCGCAGAAGACGCCGACGACGACGAAAAAGCAGTAGCGAGCAACATGCTCGTCGACCCTATCCCACCTCCTACATCTACGACGATGCTCCCGTGCGGAAGCGAGCTCCAGTCAAACCCTGAAAATCAAGAAAAATAAGACAAACGAGTCGAAATTAGCGCACACATTCGACTTTTTTTTTTCTCTCGAGCTCTATCTTTTGGGAGATTGGAGCACACACCATTCAAAGCGGCGCCAGGCGCCTCCCACCCGTCCGTGCCGGACATGGCTTTCCCGAACCGCTCCAGGCGGAATCTGTTCGCGTTCTCCTGCGCGCTGGTGTTTGCCTTGGAATCAACCTCGAACTCGGAGCGCTCGCCGTTCTTGACGGTAGATCTTGAGTTCGAGTTCGAGCCGGATCCAGAGCCAGCGCTGCTAGCACCACTCGAGTTGGTTCTAGTACGGTTTCCCGCTGCCCCTCTTCCTGAGGACGGTTTTGTGTACATAGCACGTAGCTGTGGTCGTGGATCTTCTGCCCGTCTTCTGCTGCGACTCTCGTTTACCAGACCTTTTAGACGAGGAAGAGGAAGGTCCGAGTGTAGGCGGGAGGATCCCGCCCTGCCTCTTTCAACGGCATCACTGAAAATAAAATGTTACCGATAATAAATACTGAGTCATTTCTTGGAAGAAGAACGGTTCACTCACTCAGTGTCATCATCATCCCTCCTTCCCTCCTCCGCCGAAACCTCGCCCTCCAACCACCCAAAAAGCCCGTCCCGCTCCTCACCGTATCAAACGCAAAGTAGAACGGCGCCCTGCCTGGCTCGGTCCCCGCCCGCGTCTGCGGCGACGGCGAGAGGTAGTAGGTCTCCGTCATGTATGCGGAGGCTTTTTGGATCTCGTCTGTGCTGTGTATGTGTGAGATAGTACAATAGTATTACAATTAGATTAGACTTTTCAGACATGCGGTATGATGAGAGGAAAGCCACGGACCAGAGCCCTACGAACGCTGCTACGCCGTTCGTGTCGCGATATTTCATCTCGGGTCTATTACATGTTTTCCAGTGAGTTTTTGTTGACGAAATTAAAAAAAGAAAAAGGGACACACACATCCCATCTTCCTGATACGCCTTCAGCTCCGCCACCGTTTTGCCCGAATCGACGAGCGAGGAGATGCGGTTGAGCGCGAACACGTCTGGCGAGAGTTCGCGCAAGATGTGGTGCGTCGCTAGCAGGCGCAGGATGTGTGCTGTGTGGAATCGGGTTTAGGGGTGGAGTCAGTAAGTGAGGAACTAGAACTAGAACTCACCGAGTTTGGTCGCTTCGACACCGTTGTTCTCCGAGATGCTGTCGACGTGAAGCCCATCCGGTCCAGCCTCGCGCAAGATCTCGACAACATGGGACGCTTGCAGCAGACGCATGCACGACGGAAGGTGGTACTACAAGCAAAAAATGATTAGCACGACAACTTACGACAGAAAAAATAGAATGCTCACGCCCATAGTAGCATCGCAGAGCGTCAGGAACGGCGTCTGCACAGTCGCGCTGAGCTGGCCGGCCGCCGCCACGATGCGGCATGTCGCAGCGAGCACCGTCGGGTGCGACGTGAGTGCTTCGGCGAGGGACGTCGGGTTGCATGGGGCGTCTAGTGACGGGAAGTCTATCGTCGGCGTCGGCTCTGGCACTGGCGCTGGCATTGGCATTTTTACTGGTATGGAGCTCAGTGCGGATGAGGCAGACGACGATTGTGGAGAGTCGCCATTGAGGGCGAGGGCGGCGGGGAGACATAGGCCTGCGAGTTCGTCGACGCCGATATATGGTTCCGGTTCCGCCCACTGATGCTAATAGGTGTTGGACTCTGGGCAGCGGTAGCGGGGTCATTAAAAGGAGAAGAAGAGAATAGTTTTTCTGGAGTATGTCTTGCGCTGGTTGGATTTGAGTGATTAGCAGCATACACGCGTTCTATATCATCTATAGCGTCTCCTATAATGGCGTGGAGACTCCGCAGGGCAGCGATGGTCATGAAAGCAGAGGAGCAGAGAGGGGATTCGGGCGAGAACAGGGAAATGAGGAGCAAAGGATTGAGGCCAGAGTGTGTTTGTACTGCGGCTAAGTTTGCCCGGTTCAGCTCGCGTGGTAGGATTCACAAGCACGCCCAAGTTCGCCACCGCCAGAGCTGCCAAAATGCCACAGAAAGAAATGTCAAAGTCAATCCACTTTCGCGAGTCTCGAGTTCTTCTGCCCACATTAACTCGTTACATATACACGTCGTTGTAGCAGTAGCAGTAGTGAATCGTGTCCACCTCATATCGGCGTACATTTCGCGCATAGCATGAATAGCTGAGAGGGGCCCGCTGAGATATGTGTTCCTCTGAACAGGGGGAACGAGAGAGACACAAGAGAATATTACGGCGCTAGGAAGCCTGTACATCAAAGAGATAAAGCATTCGCAGATCCCCCTAGTTCTAGTTCAGCCCTCGTCAATTGCCATCAGTCCTGCTCTTCCTTGTCACTTGGTACGCGATACTCGATTGATACACCGCAAGCAAGCCCCCAGGACAGGATCATGCATGATACCGTATCAGTCACATTGCCTTTCTCCCAAGACTCTGTTTTCGTGTCCGCATACCCTTTCTTTCAAACCAGAGTCTTGTTAGACGAGTTTGTTCATAAATGAAAGTGGCACAGCAGTTATCAAATCAAAAACAGCAATGAACAGTCGGAAAAGAAGAGGAAGCGAGTCAGTCTCACGGTGCCTGATCACAGTCAAATCAATCAATGTTTGGTTCTGTTGACCCAACGCGTTTGTGGCAATTCAACACCCGCTTTGGGGGCGATGCGTCATCATTGGGATCTCTCGACCTCGAACTCCTTTTGACGCTGGAAGAGCTATACCGATTGCTCTAATCTAGCATGCGTTGCTGATGGGGGACCTCATAAATGGATAAATTACTCCTCTTTCTTCTAGAAATTCTGTCAAAATGCCCCAAGTAGTGGTCGAACGGGTGTCGGGCGTCGGGCGTCGGGGACAAGCACTTGAGAGCACACACACGTTTGTTACCATTCAAGGGTACGTTTCTTTTCTAGAAAGCAAATGTACCCACCAGTTGTGTATTGAATGTAATAACAATCAACTCTATTTCAGCTACTATCCCATTCTGTCATTACAGTACTACTAGGCTCAGTGTAGCTACTCCTGAGCCTGAGAGACAGACGAGATTTGCACCCCAAGACCGCGGAATACCCAGAATTCCCAGCACCAGTCAAGGTCAAGTAAGTCAAAACCAAACTGTAAATCTACGATCATATATATGTATATAGCACTTCCATATCTAATACAACACAATACCGCACCCGTACGGATCGTGGAAACATATCCCCCTGGCTTCCTTCCTTCCCTTCCCTTCCTTCCATCGTTTCTCACTTAGTACTCAATATTCAATGGCCACCGCGACACTGACACTGACATTAATATCATGTCACTGCGTTCCTTTCTCTTTCGTCGTCGTCGCAGTGTCAATGGAGTCTACTGTCTACCCTTTACTGTCTACCCTCGCTCCCATCTCATGCGCCTCGCACGCACAGTGGACACATGTGCATAGACCGTGGACACTGTAGGAGGCTCGTGCGCCACCCACCGCCGTATGTCGCGTAAACTCGTGGCTTGTCCGCCACAGGCCCACAGTCGCATTGGGACCTTTCAATTTGGATTTCAAATTCTTGGCCGGCCAACGAGGTCCTCCCTGTCTGTGTCAGCGTCCTCGCACTCGGACTGAGTGCCCATTCTTATTCTTATTCCGTTGAAAATCGAGCTGAAGTATGCGAGGTACATCGCACATCATGCTCGTGTTCGTGCTGGATGTCAGACTCGATGGCTGGTATAGTATAACATTATTCTGGGAGATCCTCTTCGGATCTCTCGCCACCGCCTCCTGCCTCCTAATGATAATGATAACGGACATGATCATGATTATACATATATTACCCATGGGTCCTATGCTTGGGCGGTCAACACTGCCTACGCCCCTCTGTTCTCGAATCTCTGATGGTTCGACTATCCAATACTATGGCTACCGGCTACCATCCAATACAAACGATTGGCAGGCGATCAAGGCTCGCATGCAATTGACTTGAGTTGTATAATACAATACTTAACAACGCTCCTCGCTTCAAGCTTGTAATCAATCTGGATCTATACTGTAGAGCAGCATGTCTGCTAGTTACAGTGTGGCGCCCCAAGAACACCGAACACCCCACTGACATCGCGTTACTTGGATCCCATTATTCTCGGGGTTCATTTCATTTTCAGTTTCAGTTTTACCTACGCTTCGCGCTCGTGCTCGTGCTCGTGCTACATTGTTTATACTCAGGTACACACTTACCCATGGGTCCTGGGCTTGTGTTATTGATGCTGCCTGCACTTCTCTGTTCTCGAATCCCCTATGGTTCGACTATTATAGAGTATGACTATGGCCACCCAATACTATGGCTACTGGCAGACGATCAAGGCAGGCATGCAGTCGAATCGTATAATATAATAACGATGTTCCTCGCTTCCAGCTTGTAGTCAATCTGGATTTATACTGTAGCGCAGCATGTCTGCCGGTTACAGTGCGGCGCCTCAAGAACACCGAACGCCGACCACTGGCGTCGCGTTTACTTGGATCCCATTATTCTCGGGGTTCATTTCATTTTCAGTTTTAGTTTACCTGGCCTTCGCGCTCGTGCTCGTGCTCGCTCCAACTCGAGTCAAAATCAAATCAACCTTGTTATGATTCGTGAAAGTTATCCCGCATCCCGCGCTATGCGTGTCTATGTCCATGTCCAGTCCGCATACCCTGGAACCACAATCGAGCATGATTCCGAGTCGTAGGCCGGCGTTCTACCTTCAATCTTCTATCTCCGATCGTCCTGTGCATCTCATCCCACGACGACAGAGCCCCGACAACCGAAAGGCGCAACGGACAAGCTGCAGCTGACAGTCGAACACCCAGGGCGAGTTCCTCGGTGTGCTCGGAGCCGAAAAACCCATACTCAGCTAAATTTTTAAATAGGCACAATGTCATGCAGGCTGAATCGCATTTTTGCGCTGTCGGTCTTCTGTCTGACGAGGCCTCAGGTCTTGGGTATGAGCCGCTTGGCCGCTTGGAATTAAAGGCTGAGGGTATTTTTTACTGAGATAACAGCAGCAGCAGCGGCAGCAGAGTTTAGTTTTCTGGTTATTTGGCTGGCCACCGCGGCTCCCACAAACGACCTCGTTTACCGCCAATGGGATCGACGCCACTCTGGGGCCTCAGGGCCGATGAAGTCTGAACTATTGGCAGTGGCAGGGTCTTCAGGGCCCAGGCCGAGGTACGAGGGCGCACGGAACAGAGCAGCAAGCATGATAAAGGCACTTGCTGAACTTAAGCAGCCGGCGTTGCACTTACTCTCAGGTCGAGCTGTCCTTGCCACGGTATAACAGAAAAATGGATGAAAATTAAAATGAATAGAGTCCAGTGAAATCCACTGGACTCTGTTTATCTTTGAGTTCACTAGACTTAATTAATGAAATAGAGAAAATTGTATAATATTTATTTAATCTGAGACATGCATTTCATCATCACTACTATCTGTTGACTCACAATTTTCATCACTTTGGGTTGTCTGGCTGCTACTCTGGCTACTATTGCTACTTGAGCTGGATTCCTCTTCTTCACTGCTTTCATCATCTATTGAGTCCTCATTTTGTGAAGATGATCATTTGCCAAGAACATGCTTTACATGATAAACCAACATTGTATGTATAAACCAATTGAAAAATTTGGATGTTATTCACTTTAAGATAGATTCATAGCCACCAAGCCAAGCATTAAGTTGTTCACAGACTTGAGAATTAAATTCTCTATATTGAATGAGGTTTCCATTTTCATCAACTTTTTCACCCACAAGATTTGGAGCACTGCCATCTTTGGGTGCAGGATTACACCATTTCCAGCAAACTTCATCAGTTGCCTTATGATTGGTATAGTGATAAGAGTCCACAATAAAACAAGTTGTCTGTTTCCACTCATTCCATAACTTGAGTTTAACAGCTGTTTTGAAAAATTGACATGCTTTATCAATACAAATGTAAGCTGGTCTTTCATCTTTATTTGGAAATAGATGTTCTAGCCAGTGGAGAATATTTGTTGGAGACTCAGACTTGGAAAATTTGGTCCATGCAAGAACAACTCCACAAGGTGCACATGCAGTTTCAACACAATATGAACGATTAGGTGAAAATTAATGTTTTCGTTGTTGTGTAGAATGAGTATTCTCATCAATCTCTTCATCATGTGGTTGCTGAATAGCTCCTTCAGGAATTTGTTGCCATTCTTGATATTCACCAGGCCTTTGAAGAATGCAACAAATACCATTGAGAGTTTCTTTACTACGGGCCTGCACACTTTGCTTCCTGTTGTCTTGATGTTGTCTGCAAGCTTGAGTTTCTTCAAATTTATTGCTGTCACAGCCAACCATCCGGCATTTATTTGCAAGTTCAACTTCATGCATTGTACAAAGTGAACCACCACATGCATTAATAAGATCATTGGTGCAACCATCAAAAGCACAAATCTAAGTTCACAAAATTAGTATACACTTAAAGATAAAACAAAAGTCAAAAAAACCTGTGGCCCCATAAAAACACCATCTAAAGTATATAGCTTAACAGATAATGTACCTGGAATAGGTCTTTGTCTTGAACAGTCTCTTTGTATGGCTTGGTACAATCAGAACAAGAATGTTCTCTTGCACCAGGAATTTCACCACCATTTCCAAGTATAGCAAAGGCATGCTGAGTAAGATCATCAATATCAATATCAGAAATAGTTTCAAATGTTGTGTGTAAAGATGCAGCCACAACCCTAATAGAGTGCTATACAAAAGCTTGCCAGACTTGTTTGACTAAGTTTAAATATATTAGCAGAATCAATAGTGCCAAAGCTATTGTTCCAATATTGAGTATATGTATTTGCAGAAGCATGAAATGAGTATATGCCATTCATTAGTGCATTTGCAAAAACATAATCAACCCAGATATTGCTTCCAATCTGGATGTATTTAGGAAAATTTAGATATCTCTCATTACGAGTGTCATTATTATGATAAGTTTGATGATCTGCAGAATATAATGTGTGGCATTTGGTGCATTCTCCTGTTAACACAGGGACATTTTAAATATAGATGATCCTTTGAGCAAAGTCACCAATGGTAAATCACGTCCACAGGTATATACCCTAATATGTCGAGGGGATCATAATGGAGTTATACAAATCATGTTAAGAGGGCAGATTATCTGCACTGGTTCAATACACTTTTGAGAAACATTTTCCAACTTTTGATGAAAGCACCTTGTTTATAGAGATTGTAAGACCAAGAACTTCAGAAAAATATCAAGCTTTACAGCTAATACAGTTTCCCAGGTATCAGACATAAATTGGTTTTGTTGAAAAAGCATAGAAAGACCAGTATCAACTTGATTTTTAATGCATGACTCAAAGTCTTCATCCAACTTGTAGCAACTATGTGCTTTTCATCCTGTAAACTTCGGTTGCTTTTGGCAAGCATGTAAATTAAAAGTCTGGATTTTCTACTAGAGAAAAAGACTAGCAGCACAGTTTCCAAAGAAATATCTGGATTAAATGTTGTTGACACAAAATTGCTAAAAGCCAAAAATGTAATATTAGGAAATGGTGTTGTTGGTCCTGATGCTGATACACCAGGAAGATATGCAAGACAGATAAGCAGCCAGAATAGAGGAAGTAGAGGTGATATAGCCATCAAGTAGATTTTTATAAGATCTGAAAAAATCACAGTATACAAACAGTTAGATTTTAAAACATTTAAAAGTACATTGCATATATTTATATTCTTCCTACTTACTGCTCAGATTGCTTCTTCTTCTTCTTCTTCTTCTTTGACTTCTCCTGCTCAGATGTATCCTTTGATGAACTTGCTCTGACCTTTTCCTCAACAGCAACAACTTTTTCCTTCTTTAGCATCTTTCCATCATTATCCATCCATTCCTGTAAAATTTTCAAAGTATGCCTTTGTATCATCACCCCAGAGCCTACTGCCTTGCTATCAGAATCCCCATTAAGCCACTTGCTCATCTTGGGAAAATACTGAGCAGCCCTTTTAAAAAGTTGGACGCCACATGTTACTATTGACTCTT
>JAJIRX010000003.1:0-17846 GCA_023853785.1 Psilocybe azurescens | reverse complement strand
AATTGAGACAACGATTGTCGTTATACGCATCGATCTCACGCCTTTTCCGAGCCATATTCCGATGAAGGTATAGGCGGCAATTGTCTTCAAAATAATGAGTTTATAAGTGTCTTGGTTTTTGTGCTATTCAATAAGATTGCTTACAAGTGTTGTAATTGCAACACCCGTCTCTCCAAGTTGCTGGACTATGCCTGCAGAAAGTTCAGCTAGAAGAATCCGGCAAGAAGAATTCTGATCGGACACAACGACTAACCTTGCGCATTACAGAAGTGTCCAATTTGCACCCTTCCGTCATGTACCCATTTGACGTCCATAACGGCACCAATAGCTTGCAGGACATCGGCAGAGAATAATGAAAACTATAACGCTACTTCAGATATAGTACTCCATTAAGCAGAGCGAAAAGTGATTCCTACCATAAGGAGGTCCGTAGGCTCTTGGAAAATACGACCTCGTTCCATGTTTGTGCTACTCTTGAAGTGCAACCTAAAAACATTTCTCTGCGGAAAGCATATGAATGTCAGACCAATCACTCTAAAAAGACATGTGTGTAGACCAGTCTGCTCACAGCGATGATCATCCAAACATAAGCTACTGCGACCAAAGAGATTATGCCCGCCTGAGACACGACCTACGCAACAGATTGATTTAATTGATCAACAACGAACTGATGCTCCAAGTTTAATATACTCCAAGATATTTACCGTTAGACCGATACTTTCTCCTCGTGTCAAACAGTGCAGAGTGGTGTGGATCGAGGAGCTGCTAGTGGAGATCGCATACTGCTCCGGTGTGCATATGATTCCGTTGGGCAGATGACCTGTGCCGTCCATCAGACTCGGCAGTCGGAATGTTTGTGCGACTCGGATGGGCAAGCGCCGGTGAAAAGAAGACTCAAAGAATCAACGATGGGGGCGTCCGAGGAAGAAGGGATATACAACGATGTAGTACGACCGCAGGTATATATACACGCTTGCCCAGCGCTTGATATTAATACACCGCCCCATAAAGGCACAATTTCTTGGGGCCGATGAGATAAAAGGAAAAGAGACGGAAACGACAAGGGCCAGGGTCTTCAATCAACGCTGTCACACACACAGAGAGTACTGGCACAGCAATTAGTACTGTCCCATTCATTTCGGACTTGTAAAAAAGCTTGAATGTAGGGTGAATGGATGTCGGAGGGAGTCTGGGGATCCTAGCACTGGTAACAAATCAAGCTCGATATCATGATGATTGTTGGAAGGTTGAACATCAGCGCCGGATTCATATCATGATGCAGCACAAGCGCCTTGCAAAAAGCCTTCAAGTTTAACTGCGATCACCTGTCTGACGACTCAGGCCTTAGCATTATGTCAAAGCCATGTCATGGGGAAGCGGTGTTGTTATTCTATAGTGAGGAACGTCGCCCTGTACTGGTAATTGAATACCGTAGATTCGTTGTGTTAATGTCTTCAGTGAACCATCATTCCATTGGGTGTGAGTGCTTCGTCCAGAAAAGTGAGTGATGAAGAAGAACGTTCCATATTTCTTCGGAAACTTCATTAAAATGGGGAGATAGAGCATGCCGACCCTTTCGGTTCCCAGCCTCCCAGAGGATTATGTCAATGTTCTGCGGTGGTGCCTAACACGTGAAGCCTTCCTTACTCTAGGGCCTGCAGTGCCTGCACAATGTCGTGAATCGAAAGCAGAACATCCTTGCAGAGGATTTGTGAATCTGGTTGAGGATGTTATTTTCCCAGTCATCGCAAAACAAAAACGCGTGGTCGACATTGACATCATCGTTTGGTTAACGGGTTGGCGACCGACGACAGGTGGTGGTGGAGCGGAGAAGCTTGGCTGTGATGCATCATTTCGGGCCAGAGGACGGCGTAGTACGGCTTGTCGGCATGCTTAGAGTGCAGTCATCGTGACCGGTTGACGACACCGTTGACCAAAGCCTGGTGGTTCCGTTCTATGCCTTCTCGGACGATCTGCGAGAGTGTCTCAGTATCAATCGCTTCCCAGTTACTTTTCTTCCAGCTCGACAGTGACAGCTTTGACTTGAAGAAAGCCTTGGTATCTTCTAGCTTAAATGACACTAATATCGCAGAATGCCGCAGGTCATGTTGGGCGGTTTGAACTTCCCAGGGATCTGAGATTATGTCAATGATGCACAAATAATACCGGCACATGCTCGCCGTTCTCACCACTTTGACCATTTCTGTCCATGAAGGCACCTATTTCCAGTTGTTTTTGATTTCCAAGAGGGTTTAGTTACGTTCTTCCCGGCCTTTCGACACGCCTTTGACGCTGGCGGGCTACGGGCTGCAGACCGTAATCCTGGCATCACGGTCTCCTTAAAATTAACCCTGCTCGAGATTTTTTTCGCTTTAACCTCGCTTCCCTCCCATCTCATCTCATCTCGTTCGTTCGCCGTCGATGGGGCACCTCCCTCTCTCCTCGTTGCTCTTAGTGTCCTCGCTCTCTGCAGCCGTCGGAGTATTGGGTCAATCTGCAACTACTCTGCCTGCTCCGGGTCAACCTACGCGCACGGGAACTGTTGGAGGGTTCGAGCTCATTGGAAATAGTCTTGTCAGCGCACAGCAGGTGGGCATGAAGCATACTTCTACCTGGCACATCTCGCTAACAGTCTCGCCACAGGTTTTCCTAGCCACACCGGACAAGGTCTTCTTCGTAGACAAAGTCGAAGGAAACCCCACTCAAATAAATGGGCACCCGGCTTGGGCGTCAGGTATGTAAACGAGGACGCGCTATACAGTGATCACGTTTAATTATTCAATACAGAATGGTCCCTTTCGTCCAATAACCAGAGGCCCATGGACGCCCTTACCAACACTTTCTGTGCTGTGAGTCCTTGGCTGGGTCACACAATGCCGATACTAATAGATTCTCGTCAGGGCGGAAATGTCCTCGGCAATGGAACATGGTTGAACGTTGGAGGAAACCAAGCAATTACATATGGTGGACAACCTGCGGCGAGTCAGACTGGCGGAGGTGCATACGACGATCCAGACGGAAGACAATCGTGAGCCGTTTAATTTTAGAATGACGCTTACACGTGTAGCTGAAGCAATTGGTCATAGGATAAGGTATAAATCTAAACGTGTTCCTATCGATGAACGCAGAAGACTGATCAACAATATGAAGATTGTTAACACCTTGCGATGACGGAAGTTGTGACTGGACACTCTCGCCCAACCAAATTGATCAGCGCTGGTACCCTACGGTGTAAGTTGTCTATTTTCGACCAAGTTCGCGGCTCAATATACCCGCTCTTAACTAGTGAAACACTTGAGGATGGTACCGCCATAATTGTGAGGAACTCCACAGGTTGACTCCATAATTCATGTCTAATATAGACCTAAACCACAGTTAGGTGGATGTAGGAATGGAGGATACGTTAACGATGCGTCGCAGGATAACCCAACATACGAATTCTTTCCTCCAAGGGGGACCCAATACTTTCTCCTATCCTCCAGAATACCCTTCCTGCGAATCTCTTCCCCTCACCTGGCTACTACCCTCTGGCAACCTCCTGATCCAGTCCAACTGGGCCACCGTAACACTGGACTACACGGCAAACGTCGAGACGCCACTTGATGATGTTCCCGATGCCGTACGTGTGTATCCTGCAAGTGCAGGGAACATCATGCTCCCGCTGACCCCTGCGAACAATTACACCGCAACCATCCTCTTCTGTGGAGGCTCGAATGTACAGCCCAAGCAGTACGTGATATGTACTCCTATCGTCTATTTTTATCTCATTACTTCATTTCTATCTCCTTTCCGTTTTCCCTTGTCATGTTAGGTGGACCCAAAAGACATTCATTGTTCCAACATATCCAGCCTCGACCTCTTGCGTCAAGCTTACTCCAGACGTCTCAGGAAGCTACGTACAAGATGACGACCTACCCGACGCCCGCTCAATGGCGAACTTCATCGCCCTTCCTGATGGCAAGGTGCTAAATCTTAACGGTGCACGTTTAGGTAAATTGAATCCTTCCCCTGCCCATCCATACACTCCTATCACGGTTTTGACTCACGAATTGCTGGGTATCTAGGAACGGCTGGATATGGCAATGACTCTTGGGCGATCGGTCATTCATACGCAACCAGCCCCGTCCTAACGCCTGTCATTTACGATCCAGCCGCTGCGGACGGTAGCAGATGGTCTTCAGATGGATTGCAATCGAGTACCGTGCCTCGGCTGTACCACTCTTCAGCCACACTGCTGCCTGACGGTAAGTAAATGCTCTGCGCTAGATCGTGCGAGGCTATTTTTAGAACTGAACTTGCATTTTGTTATTGTTAATCAGGGTCTGTGCTTGTTTCTGGGTCGAATCCCAACCCCGATTATACCGTTGGGCCGGATGTCGAGTTTCCAACTGAGTACCGCACGGAGATATTCTATCCACCCTATTACAATAAAAGGCGCCCGCAACCCAAGGGAATCCTTGCTCAGTATTCATATGGGGGTCCTTCTTTGATGTCGTGTTGGACTCGGACGATCTGTTTGGAGACGTGCAGAATCTCAACAAGACCAAAGTCGTGATCATCCGGACTGGGTTCTCGACCCATGCCATGGTAAGTCTCCTGTCACGCTCATACTAGCCCATGTCCTATCAAACCTGACGTGTGTTGATCAATGTATCTTGATTTCTGCTTGTAGAATATGGGTCAGCGGTACGTCGAGCTAGCGGCGACATACACCGGATTTGCGGCGAACAACACGGGCGTGCTGCATGTATCGCAGCTTCCACCCAACCCAGCGATCATCGCACCGGGGCCCGCGTTCATCTTCGTCGTCGTCAACGGTGTCCCCTCGGTGGGATTGCAGGTCATGCTGGGGTCCGGCGCGCTCGGGAAACAGCAAAGCTCGCTGTGGCTGACCTGCCGTCCACCAACATCGTGCAAAGCTCGTCGTCCTCGGCCGATGGCGGCTCGAGTAAGGACACTAAAGATTCGGCTGGCGTAATGCTACGCTCGACTTCTGGTGGATGCATGCCATCTGCTGCCTTCTCGTCGTCTTGTTAGCATCTGGACTATACTAGAAAGAAAGACGCTTATGTGAAGGTGAAAGGAGAAGAACGCTTCTCTGAGTTTCCGCTCTCTCGCGATACTTTCATTCCTTCATTCTGTCTGCCTGCATTGCTTGGACACTTTTGACTTCTGGTTTTAGACATTCTTTGATTCTAACCTTTTCCAGTCGCCCTTTGTCACATTTTTAACATTCTTGCTATGCATCCATCCCATGAATCGGACTTTTCGGACTCTTTTGCTTTTTTGCTTTGAAAAGGATCACTTATTCACCCATACCCCTCTTTCTCTTATCCCCCTCACATTGTATTTAATTTCACGACAGCAACACGGACATCACCCTCACCCTCATCATCGATTACCACTGACGACTCTCGCCGCTACTTCATGAGTGTTCCCTTCATATGACAATCTAGTACTTGCCTACTACGTGTTGTATAAGCCACGTACATACTTAATGTCAGCTTGTAGACTACGTAACTACAAGTATTCTGGACTAACCTAATCTTGATACTTGCTCCCTGGTGCTATGCATCCCTAGTCACACAGGTAGCTGCATTTGGTCTTGGCGCTGTTCGTGTGTTATATTGTAAGAATAAGTGCTGAATTTTGGAATAACAGCTGGGAAAGTTGTACGTGCGGTTATAGAGCGGGACTTGGGTTGCTTCAGACAAGGGTATAGCGGTATAGCATAGTGCTCTGGCTGGATGTATCAAGTACAAACAGATTGAATGAAAAGGGGCAGAATATTTCTTCCAGGCTGAGTGATTGCTTTTCTAATTATTGCTTTGATGCAGGCGGACTACCCTGTAAATTATGCGCTGCGGCGCTCAAATTTGAATGGGTATGCGGTCGGCAAGCTGCTGTGTGCGCTCGCTCCTCGTACATAATAGTTTGGATAACGGAAAGTTTTCTATATTTGCTAGGCGCTCACTCGCGCGTCGGATGATCGAGCTCTTGATACAATTTACTTAGCCAATTAGAGGACCGAGTGTACAGCGCGCTGTTTTATCATCACTTATATTTTGTGAGGCGGATAACTCTGACAAGACGCTGTGTTTCATTGTGACTCCGCCTTACCGTAAACATTCTGCAATTGATTGGATTGGTGGAAATCTTGGACGAGATTCTGAAGATAAATATAAATACATACTAGTCTGTACAAACGAATATGCCAAAGAGTGTTGATTTTATGGAGGAGTGTCTGTCCGAGTTACCTATGCGTGGTCAACTCTAACAAATGAGTATGGTGGTGGAGCTCGCGTTGGTATCCTCAATTGACGTGATGAACGATGGCATATTTTCTAATTGGTAGAAAAAGAAGCGAAGTGAAAGGCTCAGCGTCGTTAAACACTTAGAAAAGACACTGCAATTGAGCGATGCTTGCAAACTGAAGCCGGTTGAGAGAACGCGAGCGATCCGAAAACTTGGGAGAGTAAATATAGAGTTATATGTTATGCATTCGGGTCAGTCGGATGGGAAAACGAGCGCCATGGCTGGGTCACCTGGTGTGCGCCAGAGGCAAGCCTCCTTGCGTATAAATGTCGGATTACATGGCTAACTTGCTCATGGGAAATGTCCAACAACGTCAGATGTCACTGGTATCTAAAGTAAGGTTTCCATGATGCATGGAGCGTATATTTATTGATGGTTAAATTATGACATACTAGTGGTAATCGTAGGTTATCTCACAAGACGACAAACAACTGGGTCTTCAATGGACAGCGATCAAGACGCATCAGCCACTACGAAGAGTGATCGCAGTCAGCGACCAATAATACTATTAATACTGCTACATGGCCAAAGTATAACAGATTAAGTAGAATGGACTGGGTTTGACCGAGTTGCCCGAGATTGCTTGTCTTATATAGTCAAATTTTAGACGCTCATAACCACGTTATGGACAGCCTCCGAGAATAAATTGAGAGTGAAAATGTTTTCCCCGATAATCTCTGTCTTTATCTACCTGCATGGTGTCTCTAAAACAAGAGATGAAATGGATAGCCGCAGCCATTGCCATGAAAAGAGCGGACGTTTAATTAATATCCAAAATTTACGCTCACAGGCCGTTGGACCTGTTTCCTCACACAGTGTTATAGCCCCACGATAGTAGATGTTAATCTCACATGCTCACACTGTAGTAAAATCCTGGTCTCAACAAATGGAAATTGTCCTACCACGAAAGTGTGTGATTCGCCGTATGTCCCCGCTGCCAAAAGTTAACAAGCTGACATCAGTGCTTCATTTCTTCTTCAATGTCGATCAGGGCTTTCTCCAGAACACAAAGGGCTATGTACTCACAGTATGTAGCATTAAGTTACACGCTGAAGCAATGAAAGTAAGTTTGTTCATTTGGCGACATGGTACATAATACTGAAAACAATACAGAAAGTTGACGTCTGTTCCGAAGGTCGCTTCATTAAGGCCAGCAAGAAATACGTTCTACTAATAATCTGGGGAAAGAACGGATGTTTATCTTCATAGATGATAGTCTTACCTCTGTCAATCTTTTGATGGGGGTTTTGGAACAACAATAATTCAGTTTTACACCTTTGATGGTTGTTCTGCAGCTAAGAGTGTTATTGCTCATGCAAAGAATCCCTGCACCGTGGCTTCTCGGCTTCTCATCCTCTTGCCTAGTTTTCAGGTTTCTACCCCAGCATAAGCCCTGAAATATAGCACCACTAATCTACGTAGGATCCACCGATCTTTCAAGAGCTACAAGTTCTGAATAGTACTTATGCAGGCGCTAATGACCCCTACGGCTGGTGCTGTGGATACAATGCTTACAGAGGTTATCCTGTGTCCAAGAAAGAAGGGGACTCTTGAAATTGAAATTGTGTTTAATGACGTCAACGTGGGTGGGCAAATGGAAAACAACGAATTTGCTGCTACCTGTTCGGATCTCGTTGACATTCACCGAAAGAATATGAAAGTTATAGATCAGCTCTGCAACCTCTCTGGGGCTTAAGGTTTTCTGAATCTTGTTCAATACTAAAGGCTGGAAAGAAGTGACTGGGGTACATATCAAGCTAAATAACTAAATAACATTGCTAAATCTCTTCATAATCAGTCAGAGTCATTTATCAACCTCGGCCCTGTCCGATGGCACTAGACTTCTCTAGACATTGCACACGCGGCGCGGGTTCTTGACTTCGAGATAATCTTGTGAAAACCAAAGGGTGGGCAAGTGATTTCGATAATCTTTGCCAGAACCTTCCTTTCGTTCGTTGGACATTTGTGTGTATTATATATAGGTATATGACACTTAAACTGCAGTAAATATCTTACATATGTGAAAAGCAATCATAACAATAAAGGCCCTGTGTTGAGAACCGATCACTGACATACCCCATTCGGACGCCCTCCTAATTGCCAAGGCCGAAAGCATACTGTGGCAATTCCGAACCTTTCTTCTTAACTTTCGTCACTGAATTTTCAGACTTGTGGTTTTCATCTACCATAATGCACCAAAATTCGCGTCCTGCATTCACAAGAGGCTTCAGCAGCGCCCAAGCGCCCGACACACCGACTGAATCTCGGACGCCGACAGTACAACACACAGTCCCTAGACCACCGATGGCGATGCACGTAAAGCGGGTAACATTGACGTCGAAGAAGAATTGGTGGATGGGTGCGTTATAATATACAGTCTGATTCGATTGGATCTCACGTCACTGCCTCCGATGCAGTGGAAATGGACGAAGAAGAAGAAACACAACCTTCGCATTCAGTGAACTCGTTCTCGTCATCGGAGGAGACAGCCGTTGAAAAGCCGCCTGTTTATGATCAGTATAATCATGGCGTAGATGAACATCAACAACGCCACCACAATCTCCATCACCACGGCACCGATTACAAGCGAAGCGATTCCCACCTCCTTCCCCCATCTACAATCCTCCACGCCATCCCACGTCCATATTCTCGTTCCCAACACCAACAGCTTACTCGGCTCCTCCTAATCCTACCGCCAGTTTGCAGCCCTTTGCTCATGGGTCTGCTTCAGAGCTGTTTCGATGTGTAGTCAAGAAGCCGGATGTCATCCAGCTCGAGATCAACGGGGAAATGCAATCTAACGCCTCTGATGTCACCGTGCAATTCCTTGCAGAGTTGCGAGTGTACACAACAGTGGCACGGCATAGAAACATATGTGCGTTCCTGGGATCGTTAGAGAATGTTGGGATGGTTTTGGCGTACATCGACGGTCGAACGTTATACGATGTCATCATAGAGCGTCCAAAGTTGACGACGAAGCAAAAAATCGATTATCACAACCAGCTGTTAGACGGTCTTACTCACTTGCATTCGTACAGACTGAGTCATGGGGACCTATCGTTACTGAACATTCAAGTTACAAAACGGACAAATACCATTAAGCTTCTTGACTTCGGCCGTTCTGTCTCAGCAGACTCTGTCTTCAAGTCTCCTGACGACGAGCCTGTGGATCCCTTCCCGTACATCGCCCGCAAACAGTCTGCATCGACCCCGAAACTGCCGACGGTGAAGTATGAGCAAATTCACCCCGGGACACGGCCATTTTCAGCACCTGAAATCCTCCGAGGAGAATGCCAGGACCCATTGCTGGCAGACGCATACAGCTTTGGCCTGATCATGGTATGTCTGGACCGCTGCGAGTCCGTCGACATAAAGCCATGGGAGCAACGGAAAGATAAGCTCCCAGCTGACCTGTACGACGACTGCGAATTGTTCAAAGAGAGGGCAAAAGAGTACCTGCGCAGGTGTGATGCTGGGCGTAGAAGACTCAGCAAGTTTGATATGATCCAGATGGAAGAATTGCAACCTTAAAAAAAAAAGCTTTTTGGGGTTCGACCTTTTCTTAACTTTATGCTTGCTGGGCGCGGGATCATGTTGGGCCGACGGAACCCAAATCGTCTCCTCTCGGAACCCCGCGCTTTCCTTAACCTCTATGTCTAACACCCACCCTCGTTTACGCCTTTCACGACCTCCAAGTATATCTAGGAACAAAAACCCGTGAATACTTCCTCGACCCACTTTCATCGTCAAACCACCACTCATTCGATACCCGATACACCAGAACGACCATCATAATCCTCATCATACAGCCCAAGCTTATTGCCTTCATTTGGTGCTGTCTGGATGTCTTTCATCGTGTACAATCTAGCAATGTAATACCTAATGGAGGTCCAATTGGATCACGACCTCCACCTGTTCTTTGTACTCATAACAATACTAATAGGCATCCGGTAGTGTAAAGTAAATAATTTACTTTGGGCGCATATGTGGTTAATAACTGAGATATTCTTTCGTATACCAGGTGTCTTTTGTGTGTCAAGTAATGTAGCTTTATTCACCTATGAATATGCCTTCTGTCCAGGTGTTGTATAGTCGAGTTGTGGTTTTGTGGACTAGCCATCGGACTTCAAGTTCATGGGTCCTTCCCGATCAAGATGATCATCAATAATAATTTAAATACTGCTACATATTGCCCAAAGTTACATCCTTGAATTGTGTCTATCGATTCATTAACATATTACTATAAATTACCACATCCTCAACCAAGAGCTGATGAGAGACCGCCTGATGTTATGAAGCATTATGCGACTGTTGCGCCTTTTTCCAAGTCACCGAGGTTCGAGCTGGTACCGCGGTGGAGCTACCAAGCTGGACGCGGACGTGCTGGCAATGCTAGGGTTTATTCTATGACCATTGGAGGATTTCGTGGCCCCAATCACAGCTCTCCCAGGAGCAGTAAGCGCCACAGTGGTGAAACCGCCATTGTCTGTGGACCCGACTAAGTGCATTCCGCTGCTTGGTCTATTAGTGCTCTGGAGGCTTGGGGTACTTCCGACAGGGTGGTATTCCACCGTGAATGGCTGTACGGTAGTATCAAATTCGTGATCCAGGCCACCGACTCTAAGTAATTCGTTCATAGATCTTCTTACGCGGCGTAGGCGTACGGAAAGGAAGACGCAGCCAAGCAAGATAAACAAAGCAATTGAAGAGACGGCGGCCAGGCCAGCAATCACAGATTTTGGTGTTCGATAGACAGTACTAGAAATGAAAATGAGTAATATAGACGAGGGAATAAAATTCGAACCTACCTTGTGTTATTGTTTGAGGTATCGGTGTTATTAATGCTGCTGAGAACCGAAGCATCGGATAGTAGGCTGGTTTTTCAATCAAAGCCGACCCAAGCAAAGGTCAAAGGATGCTCACCTTCCTCCCAATGAACGTGTAGTGTAGACAGTGGCGTAGTCTATGGCCAATTCCCCGGAAGCAGAAGGGGTTTGGACCTGAAGGAGTGCACACCCGCACCGAGATTGCCTGCGAAGAATAAAACTTGCTGTGAGCGGTAAACCACCCTGTTTGCAGCGTAGAGCATTGGATTTCCACTGTCGACTTGCACGGTATAAGACGCAGCAGAAGGACCAACTGGGCCGTACAGGGCAATTGCATCTCCTAAAAGAGAAAGCATACAGGTAAATACCTTGCTAATGCTCTAGGGGCACTAGTAACCTTACCCTAGAAGTATACCAAGAAAGAAAGAAAGAATGGAACAATGCTCAGTAGTTGCAATTCACGTAACAGAATAGGACTTACATGGAACATAAATGTCATTGTGGCAGAGTCTGTCGTTGCACTGACAGTGTAAGTTCGTCACTATGGTCTTTGTTCTGATAATAAACTCTACGCACTGGCCCGACCCACCCATAAATCTCTCAACCTGACTTGGAGTCTTCCAGGAAGAAGCGGGTGTGTATGAGAATGAAGGATGCGCATTTTGAAATGTATTGATGATGATATCTTCGCCATCTTGGCCAACATTCGTCTTGAATGTTACCTGACAATTCGACAAACAGTTCGGAAAAGTATTCAATTGAAAAGGAAAACAGTCACTCACATAGTCCACATCTAAGAAGTTACCATCGAGATTAAGGATAGTCATATTGTGAAAGCCTGACTCTAAGTCCCCGAGGTATACAATAGCTGTTGGAATTGTTCCGTATCTGAAGCACCACTGGCGCTGATAGTGTTGAAATTGTCGATCGTGACGTTGTATTGCCCGTGGTTGCCTCGTTTAGCGCCATAGATCGCGACGGATGTGCCATTGAATCCGAAAAACATGGTTGCACCTTTAGTCTGCGAGGCCGTAAATGTAGCATCTGAGTATCTGGCAAGAGAAACCGCCGGCAGTAAGTACACATGTCGCAACGTAAATCTTTACTCGAATAAGTAACAATAGAACTGACTTGTCAAATAGATCATCTCCATTGGAAGTCCCAGCTTGCCAGTTCGCCTGCGAGTAGACAAGTATGGGAGAGGTATCTTCAAGTAACGTCGTGAACGATGGCATAATTGACCAGCAATATTGAAGAAAAGAGAGGAGCGAACTCCAACGTTAAATATATGCCTGGAGATTTCAGCTCATTGAAACACAAAGTTCCGAACAAAGCAACAGGGACGAGCGATGTCATGATTGCTGCGTATGCACGCCGAGTCAGCACGATTTACCGTGGTGAGTCAACAATTTCAAAGGAACAGACTTCAACGTTCACGCGGGTTGGGAAGCAAATCACAGGGGTGGCGGCTTGATGGCGGTGATCCATGAAGAACATTGATTTTGAACAAATTTACCAAATCGGCTCAAGTTTCGGGTTTCAGGGAGGCGCCGCGACGCGCGTCAATGGACTTATATGCCCAATTTATCTCACGAATGTCTCTCGTTCACTTGCAAGCAGTGTGCTTAAAAGATGTAGGTGGACCTTTATCGCGTACTCGAAGCTCTAAAAATTGTTGGTTCTCTGGACAATCATCAGTCTATATTTCAAGGCAACTTGTATTCTACTAATTGTTTGTCCTGAACGCTCGCAACTTTGAGGTGATACTTCTACTTCGTTGTAACGTACACAGGTTGATCTATTATGTTACATAGGAATACTTTACTGCACATGCCCACGGAAATGTCTTCGTCGGGTCCAAGAAATAAGCGAAATAGGTACACAGAACCGCAGCCCTAGAAAGCGGAGAGGTAAGTAGATAAGTAAGTCCACGATCGTTACTGTTTTTGACTATGGCAGTCGCAAGAGATATATGATAAAAGCCACAAAAAGTTCTTCAAAAAGCCCTGAAAAGTATTGAATTCTCTCCATCACCGTTGATACTGTGGCGGCTCTGTCCAAGCCAAACTTGCTTCTGTAGGTCGACGCAATGGTGCGGGCAATGGCCTACGATATGACCCCGGCTCGACTGCTCCATAATCCTTCCCAACTCATCATCAGTAATCACGCTTGGTTGTTCGGCTCCAGGAGGCAACGACGACTGAAGCCGACTTCTACTTGACGACGGACTTGGATCCCTGCGCACCCCTGGTGGTGGCAAAAGCTGAGGTGTGTTTGGCAAGTCAGGTCGATATTTCCCATCCGTGGTGAACGGAATGGAAACTACTTGGGTCTAGGAGAAGTCGATGTGATCAGAATGTGCTGCAGCAAAACACATCAAAGTTTTGAAGGAACATACATTCGGGCCCTGTGACGACGTGTCTGTACTTGGTGCGTATGTCCCACCAGATGTAGAGGGAACCCTGTAGATGGTGGAGTGAAATTTGAGATTGACTGCGATGGTTGTGCACTATGGTTATGACGTCCGTATGTCGCTGGCTGGGGTGGAAGGCCAGCAGATATATCTCCACTGACTCGTTGGTACTGGAACGGTCCCGTGATCGAACCTTTTTCTACAGACCTTCCTTTCAAACGGAAGAGTTTGAGATATGTTTCGAAGGTAGGAATATAATTAGGGCAGCAATGATCGCAGCAAATAAAGCGACGGTGCCAATGGCGATGCCTGTGATAGCGCCCGTGGACAATCTTCTTACGGATCAGGTTAGTAATTTGCCGAAAGGCGACGTACATATAATGAATAACTGACCCTGCGGCAGCACTTGTAGTTGGGTCAGATAGGTTGAGCCCGATACCAAGATACGTATCATTACTCACCTGTTTTGTAGAGAGTGAGTGGTGAAAACCTGTGCATAGTCAACCGAGAGAGACAAGGCAGAGTTGTCCCAAGACTGCTGTATCATTTTGACAGTATGTTGCCCGTTCCCAAGATTTCCGGCTTGGAAGAGTAACTGCTGCGGTCTGTAGAATGGTTTATTTGTAGAATAATTCGCGGGGCTATCATTATCTAGTTGGACTGAAAATTGAGCACCACTGGGGCCTACTGGGCCAAAGACTGCCACGGCAGAACCTGATATCGATATCAATATGTGCAAGAGTAACATGAAGTTGGTACAGCCACTTGCCCTAAGAGAGGCTATTAGAGCGTTATCATCAGAATGATAGGTAAACACTGACCGTGAATGTGAATTCTACAGATGATCCGGCTGTCGTTGTAGTGCTATATAAAAAGATCATGTTGATATCATACTATTTCCAAAAATAAGACTCCACGTACTGCCCAGAACCTCCCGAGAACATTCCAACATTGGGTGGACTCGCATTCCATGCTGATTCTGGGGTATATTTGAAGGGTGCCTCTGAGTCCTGTACAGTAGAAGATAGCAATTGTTCGTCTGAAGACCCTACAGGTGTCTGCCATGTTATCTACAGAAGTCGACCATCAAACGAGAACGAACGTTTCCGATAGTCAGTCAATCACGCACGAAGTCAATGTCCAAGAACGTAGTGCCAAAGTTGGTGATCGTGACTTTGTGGAATCCATTGGTCAGAGCCACGGCAGAGAACAAGGATGTCTGGAAGATGTCCGCCCCTGCCCATTGACTTGGGCGTACGTAGTCGAGTCTATGGTGACCTGATAGGGTCCATGGTTGGATCGTTTAGCACCAAAGATCTGAACACCAGTCCCATAGAACGAGAACGAGGCATTGGCGCTGTTTTTGGAGGTGAGTGTGAAGCTCCCTTGCGAGGTATCTGTAGACATCGCAAGGCAACGTCCTTTAGAGGTGGACACAATGCCAACGGTCAAGAAACACGCACAGGGAAGCTAGTGGATCATTTGAAGAATTCCCCGCCACCCAGTCTCCTCCTCCGCTTCCAGAGTAGACGATTACAGGAGAGCTATCCTCGATGGTCGTGCTGAGGGTAGGCATGGTCGTAAAGAGTCGTAAACGAAAGGCGGAGTTTTGTGGCGCTCAGCGCACGGTTCCGGTTTGTGTATATGTCCTTAGAAAGCTTGACAGTGTCTCCACACAGGGTGCGAACCTAAGTCCGAAAGACCCGACACCTTGTGATGTGTACGGCAAACATGAACTTCAGGCTCTGCTCAGTGCACTTCTATAAGTCACGCTCAGCTTGTTCTAATCCACCTGTAAGCAGATAAAGTACACTCACAAAGGCTCTGCTGTACAGGCTGTACTACTGTATCCATCAGCTCGCGGAGTCTTTCATCGATAACTATAGGGGCCCCGCAAATAGGCCTTCCTTGTTGGGAACTGAGATACACACGCAATAAAAGGCCTGTGTAAAGGCACAGCACGTTGAATTATAGCAATCAGCAGGCGATGGGATCCAAGAGAGCTCGTACTTATATTTGAGGCCATCTGCCACTGATCCTCCAAAGATCATTTAAATGATTGAGAACGTGCGTGAGAAAATAACCCGTCTCGATCCTTCTTTGTTTGGCCGTGCGTCTCATGAAGACAAAGGCAAGCACTGGCACACTATACGGACCTCAGCTTCAACCATCATGCATCATGCTCCAGAAAGGTCATATGGTAGGAGGAGCCTTACTTATAGCAAGACTTTTACGAAAAATAATCTCGATATTCTTATTAGAACGCGAAATCTAAAATTCGCGAGAATCATTGTTGTGTTCATCTTTTTATCAATCGCGTGGCAGCCTAGCGCCCGGAAGGTAAGCCTGAGCACGGAAGTATACCCGACAATGCTATTTTTAGTGAACGGGAGAGTCCATCCTTCAACATATTTAATGTCGAGAAGCCAATTCGTCTTGCTTGCACCCACTCTTCTTTTGTCTGAGATGACTAGTCATGACGGATCTGAAAATGACAAGAAAGAATTTGCCGAAGGACGAACGCCAGTCCAAGTCGAGCAACTGCATTCAGACACCAGTCCCGTCCAATCGAGCCCTCCACAGTTGGGCCATGACAGGTTCTCCAAAAATGAGAAATGGTCTATCGTGATTTTCACTGCCTTCGTTGGAATTTTCAGGTAATTCACGACTAGTTCAATTGAATTTAAATCGACTTACCTTTACTTTCTTAAGTCCACTTACTGCGAATATATATTTTCCAGCCATACCTACGATCTCAAAGGCATTTAACAAATCCACTGAACTCATTAACCTGACGGTATGCCTGCATTCGATCAACCCTACTTTCACGTCATTTTTAATTATCGTCTCATATAGGTCACCATGTATATGGTCCTGCAGGGTATTGGTAAATGACATCCTCAATATAATGCATTCTCTTGTTGACTATCAGGACTTAGCCCCCATGTTATGGGGTCCAGTTTCAGATCACGTCGGCCGACGACCAATCTCTGCACTATGCCTACTGATTCTGACTTTGTCTTGCATCGGATTGGCCCTGACTCCAACTTCAGATTACTGGTTACTAATGGTGTTACGCTGCCTGCAAGCCACAGGATCGGCTAGCACGATTGCTATTGGTAAACACTTTCTAAGGAGAGCATATGTATTATCTAAATTGTGCATTGATATGGTTAGGTGCCGGCGTTATTGGAGACATTTCCACCCGAGCAGAAAGAGGTGGCTTTGTTGGAGTATTCACGATTGGTCCAATGGTAGGCTCGCATTACAGATATGTTACTTACATTAGTCTTATGTGAGGTGACAAATAGCTAGGTCCATCCATAGGTCCTGTCATTGGTGGAGTGCTTGCTGATAAACTGGGTTGGAGGTTCGTGAAGTATATCGGAATACAACATTATTGCTTACGTCTTTGATAATAGATCCATTTTCTGGTGTCTCTGCATTGCATCAGCCGTTTGCTTCATTATCATTATACTGCGAGTGCTCTGTCTAGCTTTGAAGTGACGCCTCAGCTTATGCTGTTACACAGATTCCAGCCAGAAACCTTGCTTTCGATCTCAGCCAAAAATAAAGAGGACACTTTTCTCATATACAAACCAGTCATCCCTGTGATTGGTCGTGGACGAAGAAAGGCGGACAAGATTCCAGTAAGACCGACTCAGTCAAAGATACCTCGAAATCCATTCGGTCTATTCTTGAATCCCGACGTTGATGTTCTACTGCTAATAAGTGCACTCACTTGTGCTGTCTTCTATTCTTTCCTGGCTACGATCTCCACGCTCTTCAAAGACACGTATCCCTTTCTAAACGAGACCACGATTGGCTTGTGCTTTTTGGCCACTGGTGGTGGTGTGTCCATTGGAAGTACTGTCATCGGACGTATTCTTGATATGGAGTACCAACGGTTCAAGAAATCCGCAGAAGCCCGCCTCTCAGGGACATCCTCGAAGCTGACTGTGAACCATGAAGAAGGCATCGCTCTCGAACAGGTGAGAAAATAAGCACAATAACAATACTACATTTTGCTCAAATCGTGCATTTCCCTGCCAGGCCCGCCTTCGACTCTTGCCTTTCTTTTCTGTGATTCTGGGGATAACATGTGCTGGATATGGCTGGTGTATCCAGCGCAAGGTGAACATAGCTGCTCCTCTGATTTTGCACTTCATCGGTAAGACATTCGATTGGATTTATACTTATGACCGCTGTACTCACTGAATATCTCAGGGGGTCTCGTCAGTATATGTATCATGAACGCAAGTTCCACCATGATGATCGATCTTGTACCAAGT
>JAJIRX010000002.1:0-21534 GCA_023853785.1 Psilocybe azurescens | reverse complement strand
GCACAGGTTACAGTGGCAGAGAGATGGAGAATTTCTTGAGGATCTGGGATCTGGGTCTGCTGCAAAATATGAGTAAGTTTTCATGAATAAGGGGTAAGAGTCTACCTATTTTTCCCTGCTTCCTAGTGTTTCTTTGTTGCGGTGCCTTGAGGCAGCTTCAGCTATTTCCAGGACCCTATCCGGTCATATTTGTAGGGATCGAGGCTGAGCTCGAGTCTGCAAGATCAACCGTTACTCTGACTTGAGTCTCCACTCGTGATTTGGTCCCGCCCCTCTGGTATACTGGGAAACATAATGGGCATGCTGCTATGGGTCAGTCAAAGCTCTGACACAACTAGAATGAATACCCACTTGAAGCATGATTCCTTGGGAGGATATACAACTCTCTGATTTATTGTAGAAGGATCTGTTTTTCGGGGCAAAGAAGCAGGAGGAGGTATCGGCTTGGTGAGGGATATTGGCGCGTGTCGAGCAGTAATTAAAAGGTTGCTGGTGCAAGATTCGGATTGATTGAGGTCACCAGGAACCGAAGGCGAGTTATGGTTTTGTAGGTATGGAGGTGGTGATGAATAATTGAGACTCGAGTTAAATCCTGAAGACGGTGAACTATAGTAAAGTCAGGAAAAGTTCGGACATAAGGAACCTAGAAAACATACTCCTCATAGGCGTGCTGCTCGATCAAGTCGTCCAAGCGCAGCATTTGCTCCTCTTCTGACTTATGCGGTGGTGCGTATACAGAAGGCTCAGACGCCCATGGTGATATTGTCGACTTTGCTTGCATTGAAAGGTACCACGAGGACGTGAGGTCCAGCTCACCCTGAATGGTGACGGGTTCCGGGGATTCAGATGGTTCCGGGGTTAATGGCGACGATGAGCGGGATCCTGGCGTTGTTGTCGACGTCGTCGACATCGCAAAGATTATAGGGACTAATAACGCCCACGCTGAATACCAGGAAACTGTTTTTGTGAGTAGTTTGTGAGAAGAACTGCTAAGTCTCCGAAATCCACGTGTTGACCAAAAATATGCTGCCAAATATATCCAACTTTGGGTTAAAACATACCGATTTCCTCTCAAGCCTTTGACCAATGGCCCTAGCTTCAGCGTTCAATCCGTTTGCTTTCCACGTCCAACACACTTCTAATCTACTCGGCACTGGCAAGAATCTACCAACTGAGAGGATTGCGTCTTCAATAAATCCTGACTCTATCGTTTACGTCTGCAGGTATGGGGAATGGCCGGCGCCGGTGACCCACGACAACTTTCCGATATCATCGACAAAGTGCCATATCCAATCCAAAGTTTTGGGGTTACAAAAGATAAACATTCACCAAGGATGCGGTTTTTGTTAGAGCAAATGGGAACAAGCCTGACTGATGGGCATGGACAAACTCGATTCTCAAGCTGAGTCGTCTGTCTGTCTCACGGCTGTCCCACTTTGAAGTTTAAATGTCGATGACAAAACGCAGCTGGTGAACACCGATGCTAAGAACAAGACTCCGCCGCATTTCAACCGCATCTGCAAGAAGAAATTGAATCATCCTGTAACATTCATCTGATGTTTGACACTAAATGATAACCCTGCTCAAACGAGCGGTATTTCTATGCCCTTCTGTGTTGTGTACACTGGTTTTTAATTCAAAGAAAGTGAGCCATCGTATTATTTGTGTTTAACTTTTGAATCCTTTGACTCTTGAGTCATGATCAGCTTTCGAGTGCAAATCCTTGGCAAATCGCTATTTATAACGTTTTTGATGACTGGGCCAGGGCTACCATTTTAGTTTCAATCACACGCCAAGCTGCTAACCATGCCCACCAAGAACACCGCGTACAACTTGACCTTTGCTTGCGACCTCTTGCGACTCTTCTGCTCATCCAGTTTTCTAACCATACACTCTTTACTAACGACGCTCTTTTCCATATCTTAACAAATCGACACTTCTCACCTCATGATGTATACAAAGCTTACTCATATCCTCTGTGTATCCCTTTTGGCTTGGATCGTACCCACTGCTGCAGCCTCCAGTCATGGACCATTCTTCAACCGTCATGCTGAGCTGGCTAAGCGCGCTGAAGGCGACGTTCAACTTTTCAAACGTGTTAGTCAAGCAAGATGGACCTACTACAACGTTGAAACTGGCTTTGCGTTCGATCATTCGCTTTTACTCCATTATGTCTCTTACTCACAGACTACATGCAGAGGATCTTGCGGACAAAAACATCTCAACACTGATTTTGTACGTTCACTGAATTTTGTTACTGCTGTAGATCCAACCACTTATCTAACATTACCTACGATGATTAGACTGTTGCGATGAACGCTGCTGTGAGAACTCAACATGATCCGTGACAAATTCCTTGGTTTATTTATTTTTTGTCTGCCAGCAAATGAACCCTGGATGGTGCTTCAAAACTATCAGGATGACGCAGGGCGGCAAGACAACCACAGCTACAGTCACGGACACGGTTGGCATCTGTTTCGAAAGTTGACTGTTCTTTCCCTGACGCGAGTTTCTATATTCAGTGCCCAGGGTGTCCATGGGGTGGACTCGATCTTACTGAAGGTCTATTCGGATTCTTCATTGGTCATTGGCCAGTGGGAGGCGGTGTTCTAACGGGCGATTGGGAGTTTACGGATGCCGCCCCCAAAGCCTGAACCCCCAAAACAACCGCTAAACCGACCTTTGTTCCTCCTGTCACCTCCGTTAAACCCAAACCTACTACCACGGCCATCACAAGCAAACCGATCTCTACTACCACAAAAATCTCAAGTACTTCAGTTTCCAGCACTTCGACCAGTGTCTCCAGCTCATCTACCACTGCATCGATTTCTATCGATTACTTGAGTGGTGCCGCGAGCGGCCTTGCTATTCCTACCGGCTCCATCGATGGCACTGATTCATTTCCTTCCAATTTACAAGACCTAAATCAATTCCTCATCCAAGTTGGAGGTCTGGCCATGGCCGCAAGCAGTCTTTAAATCTTCTCGAAGGTTATAAAATGCGCTTTCCTTTCCGTCTGTATTTCTTCTGTATTTATTTACCCCCGAATGTCCGTCTCATTATCCGTCTTTGCTATATTCAAGCAATACCCCATTTCCTATGGTGCTGGGCCACCTAACTTATTTATATCTTATCCAGTCACTCCAAAAGTTTCCTATTTATCGGACCAGGTAGTCCAACAGATGGAGCCCACAAATAACACCAGTTCTTCACTCTTACGTCTATGCCACAATTTATAGGTTCGCTACGTTCATCACTTTTTCAAGAAACACCTCGTCGTGACCACTTCTTGCTATCATGACCAACCTACAATCAAATGCGGTGTTGCTCGAAGTACCACTACTAACTTCTACCTGAGGTACGACGGTTTCTTGTTGTATGAGCAATTCAGTCCTAGTACACTCAAGGTAAGTAAATACTAGAAATCCATGAATGAATTGCATCAGTTTATTATGCTCTTGTAGTCCGATTTTGGCTTTTATGTATCGACAAATGTGCTGACCGCCAAATATCCAACGACTGGTGGAAAATCTATTTTATAGCACTGCTGATCTCAAGCAGCGGCGATTCCGGGTTTCTAATATAACAACATAAGACTAAGTATTGAATTCCAGCACCTGAAGATCTAGAAAAGGTCGGTTGGCTGACTGCTCAGCCGACAATTTATCCTCCGTGTTGAAGTCGTGGGAAGCATTCTCGCTGTATATATTCAATTTGTCCCGTCTATTCAGCAACATCGTAATTTCCGCAGGCTGCATAATCAATCATGTCCACATTCCAGCACTACTCAAAATGACTGTCTGTGTCTTTATTTTGTACATCCATCATCTGGTTAGTCCTCTACCCATACGATCTTTATTCCACCACACTCCTTCACAAATTCAACTCAAAACAACTTCTAATTATCTACCAATAATGCAAAGAAAGCTTACCATATTACTATGCACCTCTTTCTTGGCCTGCATCATCCCCATTGTCAACAGCTCCTACCACGGACCATCTTTCAGTCGTCATGCTGAGCTGGCCATAAGAGCCGAAGGCAATATTCAACTTTTAAGCGTATTACTGGAGCAACATGGAAATATTATGACGTTGAAGAAACTGGCAATGCGTTTGATTACATTTCCTACGTTGACCCCTCTCACTTTCTGACTCGTTATTACTTACAGAGGATCTTGTGGTTTAAAGCACATTAACACCGATTTTGTATGTCTTCTTTTTCGATTATCCTGTAACTCGAAATATTGACAGGACATACAATGAGTAGACTGTTGCAATGAATGTCGCAGTGAGATTTTAATTGATGACATTTCACCTTTCCGATTAATAAATGTTTGACTGCCAGCAAATGAACCCTGGATGGTGCTTCAAAACTATTACAATGACGCAAGGCGGAAAGACTACGACTGCAACAATAAGCGACACGGTTTGCAACACTTTCAGAGACAGTTTATTCAGAAGCAGAAGCTGATGTTTTATTTGCAGTGTATGGGGTGTCCTTACGGTGGACTTGATCTTACGGAAGGTCTCTTCGCCTTTTTCCTTGGCCACTGGCCTCAGGGAGGAGGAGTTTTAACAGGCGATTGGGAATTCACGGATGCCGCTCCTACCAAACCTGCGGCCCCCTCCAGTAAAGACCATGAAACCGCCTCCTCCCGTTACCTCCACTGTACACAACCCTGTAGACTCCAGCACTAAAATTTTCAGCACTGCGAGTATCTCAGCTACGAGCAGAACGGCTTCCAGCACCTCGGCGCCAAACCCTACTATATCGAGCTCTTCGGCATCTATGTCAACGGCTATTAACTACTTGAGTGGTGTCGCAAGCGGCCTCGCTATTCCAACCGGCTCCATCGATACCACCGATTCGTCTTCCAACTTAGAGGGCCTAAACTCGGTCTTTGTCCAGCTTGGAGGTTTAGCTATGGCTGCAGGAATCAACTGATTGCGCCTTTCACTGTTCGCATGAGGAAAATGGCTAACTTGGGGGTTATTGGGCGTCTCTTAGTACTTATTTGTCCCCTAGTCCATGGTGTCAACGGTATATTTTTCAATACTGCACAGTAGCCCGTTATATAATACTATGTGCCACTCAAATAGCATTCTGGATACTTCTTATAGCTTGAACGAATTGTGGACATTTATAATTTAGTAACTCCAACTTAATGTCAAATGGAGCGCTAATTAAATGTGTCATAATTCAAAGCAGATAAGGTACATAAAGAGTAAAATTTTTGTGTAGCGAGTTAGTCTATCAATCTGAAGTTGTTATCGCTATATTTCGAGTTGACGATTTGCAAACGGCAATGCAAATCTTTGCAAATCTGAATGCGTATAATCTATTTATAGATTTATATTTTGATCTCATCAACGAACGTGTTGTACCTGGGCGTATTTCTATGGCCTGTGTATGTAAGTTTCGACAAGTTTTAAGTTAGCGGCCGCCATGTGCGCATAACAACAACGCCGCCTCTACTTCTTAAACCATCTACGTGCTCATTTCTGCGTTCACGCTACGTCCACACGCTACGTCCACACATTCTTTAATTTGCGACTCTCTTTACAAATTGAAAACCATTTCAATCGAAATCGACCACTGTCTTCATGATGCTCACCAAAATTCTCTGCGCCTCACTTTTGGTCTTGGTCACGCCCACCGTCAGCGCTTCATACCATGGGCAACCTTTTAATCGCCATGCAGAGCTAGCCAAGCGTGCTGACGGAGACATACAACTGTTCAAACGTATCAGTGGAGCCAGATGGACCTACTACGACGTCGAAGAAACTGGCAATCCGTTCGAACTTTCCTCAAAGCATTTCGTCGCGTTATTTCTGACTTATTCTCCACAGGGGATCTTGTGGAAAGCTTCACGTTAATACCGACTTTTGTACGTTTCTATCCATGATGTGAAGAAAATTATTTATGCTGTGGTTTATTATGTGCAGACTGTCGCAATGAACGCTGCCGTGAGTTTTCATAATCCCTGATAACTTCCCTGACTTATTCGTCCCCTTTCCTCCAGCAAATGAACCCTGCATGGTGCTTTAAAACTATTACGATGACGCAGGGTGGTAAGACCACAACTGCTACCATTAGTGACACGGTTTGCAATGCTTTCAAACGTTCGTTAGCTTTCCAACTTACTAGTTGTGTTTATAGTGCCCAGGTTGTCCATACGGTGGACTTGATCTTACTGAGGGTCTATTCGGGTTCTTTATTGGCCATTGGCCAGAGGGAGGCGGTGTTCTAACAGGTGATTGGGAATTCACGGATGCCGTACCTGCAAAACCCGTCGCTCCGCCTCCTGTTATCACCACCAAGCCAGCCCCTAAACCCGCACCTGTCACTACCGCCGTGTCAAGCAAGCACAGCTCAAGCAGCAAAATTTCGAGTTCGAGTATTTCAACTTCAAGCAAAATATCTTCGAGCACTTCGGCCTCAAGCACCAGCATTACTTCCAGCGCTGCAGCAACAACATCTATCGATTACCTCAGTGGTGCTGCAAGCGGTCTCGCTATTCCTACCGGCTCCATCGATCGCACTGGTTCAACGCCTTCCAATTTACAGGACCTAAATCAGTTCCTCATCCAAATTGGAGGTTTAGCCATGGCCGCAGGCAGTCTCTGATTCTATTTCATCTGGAGCGAGCTATTCTAATTTATTGGGCGCGTTTCTTGGTTTTTGCATCTACCTCAAATACCCTTCCTTCCGCGTTATCACTCTCCAATTTTATTTAATTCTATTTGGAGTTCTGCAGTAGTAACTTGAAGTGAGACGATCACGGCCTACCAAAGCCCACCAATCCCGAGGCGCAAATTTCGATACATCAAACTTTTTATTGCAATGACATACGCGAATAAAATTGCATTTCGTCGGCGGTAGCAATAAACCATTCGGAGGTTTCAGAAGATGGCACTGGGATGGCGAATAAGCATGCGTTTCCATGTGTGGCTTGTGCACTGGATCTCTTGAACTTCTGGGAAAGCTGTGAACAAGTAGGCGTTAGGTGTACGCAAATCTTCTGGTTCATGACGTCAAATGTTAGTTGTTGAATTCATGCTGATGAACATCAAAGGGGATCATCGAGGTGCCAGACAGAAAAGATGTACTCAAACTTATTAAAAGGGGCCTCGTACCTCTATATTAAAGAATTATAGGAGGACAACGGAGTGTTTCAAAGCTGAGCGCTGAGTCTTGGCTGAGCCCAAGCCATGAGCCGCGCTGTGGGCAATTCAAAACCGAACTGACGGAAGGCCGGCTCGCAAACCGGTTCTTTACATTGGGCACGTGATTGCAGCTATTCGGGACACTCGGCTCAGTACATAGTGCATACTACATTAATTGCTACTGACCTTTCACATTCATCATCGCTTAGACGCCGGAGAACATCTTCGATTGACGCGCGCATTGTCGGCCTGACCGATGTCACCATGCCCGAACCACTTGACCACCCGTAAAGCAATTGCTAAATCCCTTGCAAGCCTTTCCGCGTCATCGTCTCGTCACCTCGGTGGTTGCAAACGATTTGCCAGCTCTTCTACTTCTGCTGCGACTACAGCAAAGTCCAAAAATGAAGTACCAGTTTCTAGAACCGAACCTTTGACGTTACTTCATAAAACGAGGAACATATTGCCCCGCGTTATCGGTAAAGGCGGGCCCGGTTTCCAACGAACGGCGGAAGCGTCAAATATCTGGGATTCTATTCTGTCCAAAGCGCATGAGGATCTTTCTGCGACCGGTGAAAGGCCAGCGAAAGTCATAGGCGCGTTGTTCTCCTCAATATCAGCCAATTAATATCTGACTCGCGCATTTCATATGACAATATAGTATGTGGGATAGACGAATGGTCAGGAGCTCAAGATCTGGTGACCGCGTTACTTGCAGACCCTTTATCGTCAGATAAAACGAAAATTGACGCGCTTGAAAATCGATGGTCGGATCTCAGTCTGCAGAAAATCCAATTTTCGTACGTTCTCGAGCCATAAATCCTCCCGTACATAACCCTTACACGTCGTACAGACACGAAAGCGGATCTGGCGTCAATTCAGCCTCGTTTAAACTTTCTTCTGGATATCTAACCCAGTTTCCTGTCCCTGTGGTGATCTCCGAACTTCGTTCACCCCAAACATTTCCCCTCAACTTCATCGTCCACTCAGCCCAAAGAGTCCCTCCGACGCATCCTTGAAAACCCTACTTTCTTAGAAAGTGACATCCGTATCATTGTTTGTAATCCTATTACGACGCCAATAGAAGCAATTCTGGACGCGCAGGTACCTACCAACACAATTCTCGTGTTGACATCAAACATCTCACAGACGGACTTGGACGCTATCATACAACAACGATCCCGGCGTTCACACACATCTTATTCACGCACGCAGTCAAGAGATGTTCACGTTATATCAGCGGACCCTGGACGCGCGATTCATGCGGTCAGTATTCTCCAAGCCAATCCCAGCTCCTCATCCGCTATTCAGAAATACAGTACCGATTTCGTAGGGTCCCGGCTGTCTAGAGTGACAAAAGCTTTGCATGAAAAATTGTCACCGGCTCACAACTTGAAAACTGTACAGCGAAAATTGGGTTTAGAACGCCTGCAGGAGGTATTGGATTGTTCTTCGTCCAGCATTCGTCAAACAAGGAATGAGCTGGACAAAGCCTTCATTGACCAGACTGCCTTGAAAGAGGCACTTGAAGAGCATCGCGCCAGGGTGGAAGGTGATGTTTTAGGAGGGAGCGGCAGCCAAAGCGACAAAAATGTCCCTCTCAACGCAGCAGTCACTGAAGCTATCAAACAGGCTGAGCGGGACATGCGACCAGTTATGGATAGGCTCACTTGGTGGCGGATGATCTGGAGGGTGGACGAGATTAGCAGCATCGTCGCGACCGCCACTGCGCGAACGTGGTGTTGCAACCTTGAGAAAAAGGTACTTATACTCCCTCTTGACTTCGATATTCATTTTCGACGAGCTCACTAACAATTGTATAACACAGTTAATCTTGGAAACAGGCCGTCTTTCAGTCCTACAAAACGAAACATCCAAATTAGCATTCTCCCTCCTCTCCAACCACCCCACTGTGTCAACTGCCATTCTCAGAAATTCTCTTCTGCAGATTAAGAGATCTCCAGGGTACCATTTAACGGCAGATAGTCTTATCCAACCCATATTTTCGCGTCGGAATCAGATTATCGAGTATCCGACGATGCGTCTTCACGTCACCGGCCAGCGGGCAGTCCTCGGAATGACTGGAGGGATAGTGGGAGGCGCAGGCATCGGGTGGGCCGGATGGTTGGGCTGGCTCCTCGGTAGCGGCGAGGGTTTACTGGGGTTTATTGGGATGGATGCCGGAACGGCAATGGGATTAGGTATCCTGAGCGCAGTCGCGAGTATTAGATGGGCTGTTGGGAGATGGGAGAAGTCGAAAAAGCGGTGGTGGCAAGATTGGGTAAGGGTCGGCGAGGGACTCGACCGAGATCTAAAGGTATATTCTAGCGCGCTCCATTTCTCTTTTCCATGACCTGACTATTTCCTAGGCAAAGCTGCAGACCACCATGGAAAAACAAGTTGTTGTCTTGGGAGAGACGGCATGCGAGGGAATGGCACAGTCGGTACGAGCTCGCGAAGAGGAGCTTGCTGATGTATTGGTAGAAATTGAGGAGATACAGGCAGGATTGGATGATGTGTTGCACGGATCCCAACACAAATCATAGTTCTTCCTCTTGCAATGTCTGTTCGACGCCAAAATTGCGATACTCTGAGTCGTCTTGGCCTATGCTCTCATCAAGATTCGAGATTCGGCTTAAAGATGAGAAATTACAATGCGAGGTGGTTCGGGGCCTTGCCGACTTGCGCCAACTCGCCTGTCATTTTCGTGTTCGTTTTCATCATCGCTATCCTCAATGGCAAATAATTCTTCCCGCTCGTCCCAGACGTCGGTCAGTCTTGTAGATTTCCCAGCGTGTTTTGGATGAGGTTGTGTGTTGTGTGTTGGTAGAAGTTGGGTCGCGTCGAGGTCATCTTCGTCATCCTCTTCAAAGTCGGAAATGGAGCCTGATAGAGGACGATAGAGGCGCGCTATCTGAAAAAAGAGTCATTGTTTGATGATTTTTGCATCCTAAATTGACAGTGATAGACATACCTCTCTCCTGTGGCGATAGTAACGCTCAAGATAATAAGCTATCCAAAGGCCTAAGGCTGATCCCAAGAGGTTGGCCTAGAAAAGGCATAAATCAAACACGTTGAGCAGAAAAATAAGGTATGATGACAAACAGCAATGTCGCCCCAGTCAAACACTTTGTACTAGTATTAAAATAAGTAAAAATATAGGAAGAGAAGTTGTCCTATACTCAACTGGAAGGGCTGATTGGACGACTTCACTCATTATGCCCCCGCAAAGACCGCACGTAAACGTCGTGAAGATCAACCCCGAGTGCCTCCAAAACCAAATTCTTCGAGCAGCTCTAGAGTTATAAACGGAGGATTAGTACTGTTGGATCTAAATTGTTTCATATTGAACAGCACGAACTCTTCTACGTCAACAATGAAGTAGAAAACAGCGGTAGCAATACAGAAGCATAAGAAATGCAATAACTTGTCGTTCAGAGGTAGGGACCTCGAGAAGTTGGTGAACCCCAAGAAGCCTAGTATAACCATTATGGCGCATGTAAACGCGAGAAACCACTGCATTTAATCAGATTTTCACTTGCTCCCTGCTATTATGGAGTATGCGTGCTCACGGGTCGCAATCGTATAGGCATGTCGTACTTTGGTATATGGACTCGATGAGACTTCATTATAGACTTGGCCATTCTTGAAGGGAGTTTTCGAACGTCCTTCATGGTCGACGGCAGTTTCATGATAGGGATATTTGAAGAGTTTATGCGATTTCGTTGTTGGAGACCAGAGCAAAGGTTCAATTGCCTGTGCGATGATGACCGCGACTTCCATATAGAGCTGTCATTAATGCTGACCTGGTGTTTGGTTGTCAAAGTAGAGCCAAATTGTAGCACAGCAATAAGAGTCAGTTCGGCAACATGACACCTGGCGTGTCATCTGCCCTGGCGTGTCATATCCGGTGTGACAGCTATCATGTGATGTTACCGTATATCTTTTGTCATCCATTTTCGATAAACATCACGAGATGTGACTAATAAGTGACAAAGGCGTCCAAAATGGAAGGTGCTCGCAAAAACACAGTAAATGCAAATTTAGGGAACATTGGGTTCGAAAATTAGAATTTTGCTTTGCACAAATGATAGTAATAAGTGTTTTAAATATTATACAAAAATTTTGTAGTGATCTGTGAAGAAACAAGTGAGTTATTTTCCAAAGAAGGTTAATCGATGTTTGATTGGAAATGATCATGACGGATTGGTTCGACAATGCTTCCTTTTTGACTCTGAAGACTGCAAAAGCGCACTTCTAACATGCTGTGTAGTAGTGGATATCTGAAAAACATTTCTATCAAGAAAATAACAATACTAATACACAAAATTGCGCATTTTCCTGTCTGATTGGATCCCCTAATTCTGTATTATGACATGTTTTTTGTATTTTTAAGGGCCTCTCGTCTGATCCTCCACGAAGATTTTGGATATTAATAAATTTTTGACATTTTGGTCAGGCCATATAGGTAAACGAGGGTAATTCACGAAAGAATAATCAGATACAGAGACGCAACGTGTACATCAGGTGAGGTACACTAGTACTATTGTTTTGGAAACAACTCTGTAAAATCACTCTATTTCTTTACAAAATTTTGCATGATCGTGTCTTTTCATAATCTATACACTTTGTGAGAAGTACATTTGTCAAAATCTATACCAATTTCTTTAAATTCGCGTTTTGTGTCTAATTACCACCTCACCTTCCTTCTTACTCTTTCACCACATCCTTTGGGCCTCTCTCTGCTGTTGATGGCCCATAATTCTTCGGTGGCTCAGGCCTCTAAGGAGTGGGCCCATTACACGCAGTATAAAACCCTCGACTTTTATACACAACCCTAAGTATTAGTAGTCTGTAGAGTGTACCGAACAAATATTTTGCGTCGCATCACATGATAATTGTCACGCGGGAAAGTACAAACGTAATCAAATCCGCGAGATACTAAATAAGTCAAGTCGGTAGTCGGATGACACGCCAGGTGTCATGTTGCCGAACTGACTCTAAGGGACTGACTTTATGCCAAGCGGAACAAAGCTGTCTAACCAAAACTCCCTCGAGATCAGCCGATTCGCCTTAAACTTCTGGAATACAGGCTCTTCTAGCTCAGAATCTATATAGAGACTAATCTCTAATACATGAAGTCTAATACTTCCAGTCAAGTTGACCAAGACTCAAAAGAGCTTGATGGCTCGTATCCCGCTTGGTTGTCCACGCCAACTCCTTCCCAAATATGGTGATGCTAACCCTTATGCGATAAACATACGTAGTAGGATCGTCTGCACTGGGTACTAGCATGTACACATTGTTTAACGTTTGTGTCTTCGGGTTGGAGATCTCAGGGAGGTGTACTTCCCTCGGATAAAATCGTGGATCCGTGAAGAACAGAGCATTGAGCCGTTGTTGTACTACCTTCTCTGCAGTTTCCGTAAACGAATATAATCCAATCAGGCATCCGGGCAGTGGCTTCTTGACATGGGAATACCAAATATTGAGTATATCTAGCTTGATTTCTGATGCAACAATAGTATTAAGCTGACAAGAAAAGTTAACCATTTGATGTGGCGATTATTTGAAACGTCGCAAATAACTTACAGCTTCTTCAAAGGAGAATGGTACTTCATCCACAAGGAGCGTGAACCCAAATCGAGTCAAGTTTGGGCAAAGTATTGATAATTATCATCGAACCTCATAGAGCATGTCGCCAGGCTTCTTAAAACGAGCTTAGTCTTTAGTGTTAACGAGCGACAAGAAAGAACATGCTTGAAGAACAAATCTTTGTCGGCGCCCCTAGGGAACCGCTCCACTTGTGGTCAAGACATGGAAATTGCAGCCCGGAGAACGTCGCCAAATATTTCAGAAGCGAAGTCGGAAGGCGGTTAACAGACAAATCCTTTACCTGTACACCCTCTTTTCCCATGTGGTCCCACACGTCATCGATGCTTTCACATCATAGTTTTGGCTACGCGTAACAAAAACCTCGTCGAGTTTTAACGCCAGTGATGAAAGAAACTGTGGATGAACAACACTCTCAACTCCTATAGCTATATTTGTAAGGCGAAGACTTTTCAAGCGGAGAGGTCGGTCGACTGCAACCAGTCTGGTGAGGCTGAAAAAGGATAGATTTTCCGTGCTGAATAGTGGGACGATGAACTCGAGATGTGAAAGAAGTGGACTTGTCTCGAATTACTTGTGCAAGATGGTCAGGAAACGTGTTCGCATCTTCAAGTAAGGTAAATCCGTGGTAAGAAATTCCCAGTTTATAGAGTCCAGTAAGTTTGGTTATACCGAGGGTTGCGAAAGATTGAAAATTAGGCTCGAATTCGAGATAGACATCTTCAAGGCACGGTAATGCAAGCAAGGCAGCCATGACACCTGGTGTTTAGCGTTAGTGATGATCAGAAACGAGCGAGGCTTGCTTTACGCTCTGCAAATTTCGCAGGTAAGAAATTGCTCTGGTCATGTGGAGGTTGACCGATTTGCATATGCGAAGAGCGCTGCCGTCAAATGACCCGGCGTCCACTTTCTTGACTTTTCTTGATTGCCAAGTTGTTGGATAGTCCTGCAAAGGATGAAGATGGCTGATGCAGAGGTATTTTGTATACAAGCATGCTGCACTTCTATTCTGTGCGAGAGAAGACACCGTCGGTGAATGAATTATGATATAGTCACATATCTCGTAGATCTTGCGTAGATCAGTAGACCTCCTTGGGGTTTGTTGAGTTCGCGACCCGTATATATCGGCAATTCACAAATGACCATCCTTTTTCTTGAGTGCAGGCTAAAGAATTCACAGGTTCAAGGGTTCGTTGATTGTTGTGAACATTAAGTTCGCCGCTTCAAGACTGCAGCAGCCGCAGCACTATACTTTGAAAATATTGTCAGGTGATCGGGCACCTTTCGAGCAGTACTCAGGAGTCAGACCTCCACACACAGATCAAGCTTCAAGTGTCAAATGCATCAACAGCAAAGTAATATATATAGTAAACTGATAGGAAAATGCCTATGTAACAAATAAATTTAAGAATCGTATAAATAAACAAAAGTACGTTTAACATTCTCATTGGGATCCTCAGGACTATCGTAGCCATCATCTTCATCTGTGCCGTCTCTGTCATTAGCAAGCTCAGAAAGCTGCGCCAATTCAATATCTTCGGGGACGCGGTAGACGTATCTTCCAGGAATTTTGTCACTGGGTATCAATTTATATGGATCGTTAAGCTGGGCACCTTTCCTTCTTGTTTGGTATATTTCAGGCAGGTGTATCTCCCTCGGATAAAGATGGGGATCGTCGATCAAAAGAGACTTCACCCATATATGTGCTAATATCTGGGCCTTTTCCTCAAATGAATAGTATCCGTTCGTGCATCCAGGTGGTGGACTGCTGAAGTCAGAATACCATATATTGAGAATATCCAACTGGACCCCAGATGCGACAATTGATTCCAACTGAAAAGCGTAATAAGTATACGATCTTTGCGAACAAGTTAACTTGGAGGACTTACGGCTTTTCCAAGGCAACTCGGTGCATCATCAATTAATAGCGTGATCCCGCAACGGGTCAGATTTGGGCAAACCTTGAATGGATTCGCTCTATTATGATTGAAGACCAGACTGTTGTTTGGCGAGCGTGTTCTCAAAATCAACGTCTTCAAAGTCTGTGAGTGACGAAGGAGAACGTCTTGAAAGAAGATGTCCGAGGTTGATCGATCCAGCTGGAGATGATTATAGCCATCCTCATGCCCGATGGATATCGACTGCAATCCAGAGAAGGAGGTGAGGAAGCGACATAAGGACTCCGAGAGGCGGTCGATAGACAATTCTTTCAGCTTTATCTCCTCTTCACGCATTGTGTCAATTGTGTTATCGACTTTTGGGCGTCAAAATCTTCAAAGTTTGATAATAAAGCCTCGTTGTATCTGAGAGCCAAAGATGAAAGAGATCGTAGATGAATCATACTTTCTTCTCCCATAACAGCATTGCTGAGACGAAGACTTTCTAGGCGGAGAGGTTGGTAGGAAGGAACCAGTTTGGTAAGGTTTTGAAAAGAAAAACGGTCCATGCTGAACAAAGGACCGATGAGCTCAAGATGCGAGAGAAGTGGGCTCTCTCGAATCAATTGTGCAATGTGGTCGGGAAATTTGGTGGCTTCCTCAAGTGTGATATAGCTGCGGTAGGAAAGACGCAACTGTCGTAACCTGCTGAATCTGTTGATACCTAGAGTTTCAAATGCGCTGAAATCATTGTCAAACTCGAAATAGATGTTTTCGAGATATGGCAATACCAGCAAAGCTTGCATTACATGCGAGGTCTGGCCATCATTAGCGATATTCCACCTGGATTATGAATGTCAATAAAGCGAAAATTGAAAATGAATACGGGGACTTGCTTTACACTTCGCAAATTTTTCAAAGATGCAATAGCTTTGATAAAGTATAGGTCAAGGGAGGTTTGAATGTGATTAGCTTTGGTCTGAATTGCCGGATCGTCACCGACTTCAAATCTTATCCCTTTCCACGAGTGAGTTCCATGGTCACGTTGTAGAGGATTAAGGCAACTGATCGAAAGGTGTTTTGAATATAGACGCGTTGGGCTGGTGTTTGAAGCAAGAGAAGATAGCTGATGCTCGAAGTCGGAGGAGCTAGGTCGGGTGACATGGAAGTTGAATGTGAGGTTTTCAAATAGGATAGATTCCACTACTTGATTCAGATAATGACAAGTAAGGCGCAAATTGCGAACATCGTTGGAAGGACTCGTCTTGTACTGAAGGTTGGCCACGAAGGAATCCCTGCCTAAGGAAAGTGCCTCAGACCTCGGACTAAGGAAAATGCATATTTCGTAGATTAATTCCGTTGAAAGCGATGTTAATCCTTGGGCTTGATACATCGATGTCTCATTAGGTGTGCTCTGCGGTCTGTCAGAAAGAATAAGATGCATGTCGAATAGAATAATTTTCTGGGATATGCCAGGGGCTTGGTCAAGTTGAAGTTGGGGTCCGCCTATGTCGGTGGTGAAAACACGAAGCCTTACGGCTGTATCAAAGCCCACGGTGGCTCAGATGATAGACTCGAGCTGGAAGCGAGCCCAAGCGTACCTGATCGTAACGGCCCAACGCAACGATCAGGGTTACGACTGGTTACCGCCTGGTTACGATACGAGTTTGAAGTATTTTACAAATTTTATCATCCGAATCTCTTCAAAGTTCAAGCTTGAACAAGATCTGAACTGGTCTTGCCTTCCAAATTGATCATCATCTTGTATTTGTCTTGTGTCCATACACAGAATATATTCATAATAGATTGTCAACGTTGATCGGCAGATAATATGACCATGCTCTCTTCTCGTATGCCTTCAAGAACGCGTACCCTTTAGCCGTCTCTTCGTTTGCAAGAACCTTCACTGAAGGGCATAAAACCTCATCAGAGCTGATTAAGATGCACAAAGTCTTCGCGCGACTGATTGCCACATTCAAACGTCTCCGCTCGAGGAGGAACCCAAGGTCCGATGTGAATGTCTTCGGAACAGAGAATAAGCATATAACAAAAGCGGCTTCGGAACCTTCGCGGAGGATCGAGGTCAGTAAAAATAATGGTATCAAGATAATTATAAATTGATTCACCCTGCAGTCGTTCAATAGTATCCACTGTAACCTTGGACTTTGGACTTCCACTTTCAAGCTGCAGTCTATCAAAAGTATCTTCAATAGGCAGTTGAGTATTCGCTCTTGCCAATGCAGCTTTAACCGCCTCGCGCTGTATTCGATGCGGCGTAGCGACGAAAATATCATCGGTTGGACAACATTGCTGTAGGGAAGTGACCAGGGCAGCTGCAACGGCAGCTTCGCCGTGCACATGTAACTCGTACTCTATATGGGGTGTACGCGCCGACCAACTTCGTAGTCGGACGAGAGCAAGAGATACAGGGCGATGCGTTAAAGCGACGTCGAATGTCCCGACAAGCAAGTTAGCTGGGGTGGTGGAATGCACTTCTGGTTCTACAAGCTTTGATTGAGGCTGTCTGAACATCACATTCGACAATGCAATTAGGAAAGCTTGCACTGCATTCGAGATATTATCCTGAATTCCATTCGACCGCTGATCTCCTGTTGCCAGTGTTCCCAGGGCCGTTGCCAACTGGCGCGCCTGCACCTTCTGCGGTTTGAACTGACGCGAATAGATGGTTGACACAAATTCTCCAAGGTCTGGGTTCAAACTAAGAAAAAGAGGCGTCGGTGGGCATTGAGTAACAGACAACTCGTAAAAAGAATACCGGAAGTTTTCCGTCAGCTGTACAATAGTGCCCTGAGAAGATGGGAACTCATTGTCTTCACCAGGATCAGGGGAAGGGGACCGAGCTTTCTCTGCGAAGGTTGTCGCCGATTTTGAAAACATGATGCAGTCCAACACTGAACCAAAGAGGGCGTTTGATTTGAGCAATGGATATTGTGCACTGAGAATGGGTGCTAGCTGTTCTGAGTCTCCCGCAATGATTATGCGACCATTGACACTGAGAGATCGCAATACAAGAGAGATAGAACCAAGGGATATTTGACCCGCCTCATCGACAATGATACAGTCAACCTCGATCGAGTGTTTCTTGGTGAAATTATATAGCTAACATGCCATCCTTGAATAAGATACCAAATTTCTGTTTGTAGTATTGAGCATACCTGATAAATGGTTCCGGCATAGATGTGAACAGTGGATCCTGTCCTCGACGGTGCAGGATGGTCATTGCCTCTGGAGACAACCTCGATTTTGACATCTTCGAGCCACTTATTCGGCAAGAAATTTATTGATCGGTATGTATCCATAAGGCGGAGAAGTTTACTCCGACACGCTTCGATAGCTGCATGAGTAATGGCAGTTATGAATATAATCTTCTGCTGGGGGCCATAGTGACGACGTTCCACTTCGATTAAGCGCAAGAGCGATAGAGATATCGTGTATGTTTTTCCAGTTCCTATTGATAATTTGCAGTTATGCATCAGTAGACGGTCCTTGAGACATCATCAAGAAAAACGTACCTGGAGGCCCCCATATTACAGATAATCGGTTTGAGAGTATTCTTTGTGTGGCTGTATGTTGAGATGCTTTAAGAACAAGCGAGCCCGCCCCATCGTCACCCAAACCTTTGAGATCACGGAATAGCTTCTGGATATTATTCTCCGTTTTCACATATTGTTTGGCTGCTGCTATCTTGCCCAACGAATTGGGCTCTATGACGAGCTGTAAGAACGGTATATCGCGATGAGTACAATAGTCGTCATTGTCGTAAAAGTCCTCTTCTGAACCCCAACTGAGGTCGGTCTCGAATAATGACGACAGGATCTTCGTCGTATTGAAGTCAATAAGACGCGGCGATAGACGGTAGACGGCGCCTTCTTCTAATTTCATCTCCGCCGTTCCCCAAGTGCGTAATGCCACAAGCGTATGCCGTCTATCGCGATCCGTGAAGACATTCCGCACATCAGCCACCATAAGCTCCTTTTGCACTCTGCAGTGCTGGTGGCCCCAGCTAGCTTTGGTATATCTGTTAAGTGGGAATACCAGACCAGATACGCCTAAGTCATCGAATAACGCTTCGACAGGGAGATTGTCTTCTCCGCTTGAAACATCAGGAGTGTCTAGGACTAGAAGCTTGTCGTAGAAACTGTGGTCTTTGTCCGATGCTGGGACGTCAACGGTACCTGAGAGAAGTCGGAAGACATATTCTATACCGTTCGCTCCTTGTCTGACATTGCAGAATTCGAGGGTTGGTGCTTCCGGGCAGCCATCAATACGGGATTGCCAGAGTTCAGTGAGCTTGGTAAGGACTTCAAACTGTTGAGAAAGTTAGGTGGTCATTGTGATACAAAAAGACAGGGAAACATAACTAACCTGCTGCATGAAAAACAGCTTGCGTATATGTGTTTCCTTACATATATCCATGAACTGGGTAGACAATGTTTTCGCATCGTTTACCAGAAGTGAGGCACCATTGGCGGAGACAGCTCGTTTTCTAAAATCATTCAACACCGAGAATATCAGACCATTTCGACGCAGAAGAAGCGCATCCAATTTTTGGTATCTTCTGGATTCTTGTGTGTTGCGAAAATTTGTTCGTCTGTGGGACACGCCTCGGCCAAGGATAGCAAAATCGAAACGCTCTCAGGGAGATCCCAATATCCGGGTATGGGCAAAGCTAGTTGTCGTTCGATCTCCTTCTTCAATACAACAACACGCGGAAGTTGACCAAGCTCCTTGCGACGTTCTTCATACCCAGGACCAGTTGATTCTTCTTGAAGCCTCCGAATCTCGCTGTCAATTCTTTTCCTGAGGATTTCTACGGTGCCTTCAGTAGAAAGTCCCATTCGTTCGAGGCATGCTTTATACTCGGCCCTCAGTCGTCTGCCTTTTCCCAAGAAGCTGAGAAGGGCTCCGGACAACAATATCGGCTGGAACGTCGTCTGCAATAATGAAGCACCTTGCGCAAGTGCACCTATGCATAAACGAACGTCCTGATCGTTCACGGATGAAGTAAGTGCCGCGTTTATAATATGTGTCTGAAGTAAAAGTTGTTCGCTGGATGACCACACATAAAATTGCGATGTGCATACGGGGCCGCCTTTCTTCTGGATGACATCTATTGCACGTAAAAGGTCTGCCAGTTCGGTGATGATATCGCTCGCTGAACACATGATAGGCGGTGGAAGGACGAGGTTAGTGTTCTCGCAATATGTTGTCACACAGAAATAATCTCCATTGGAGCTTGGGGACGAAGGATCGTTGACGATGGATATAATGACCGCAACATCTTCTTGATGTGGACACGTATAGTTACGTCGAGGAACGACCTTGAAAGCTTGAGGTGAGTATGACCGTTTCCACGACCCTCTGGCCGCTTGCTCACTTGAATAGCCTTTGTTCGAGCTGCTTCTACTACAGGACTCTGGATTGCAACTTGCTGCACCCGAACTTTCTTCGGGAGCGTTAAGATTTGCTTAGCTCTCTTGACGACAGTTGGTGAGGTTTTGCGATATTATCAAGTTTAACAGTGTTTCCAACGAGTTCGTGCAGTTCTTCTATGTCGGGTAAACGTGCATCTGATTTGCGTAATCCAGATATACGAGACACACGTAGAAGATCTTTTAAGACCTTGGCATCGTCTATAGAGATATTTGGCATACTTCCCAGCTCACCCTGAGTCTGCGCCTTCGGTCCACACTCTGATTCATATCGACATCCACGGCACAGAGGGTTGTAGTGCCACTTGACGCGTTCGATAGGCATGGAGACGATTTTCGGCAGATCTCTAAATAGAAGAGCATCCAGAGTTGGACTTAGAAGCGAGATAGAAATAGTTTTGATGTCGTCCATGGACGGAAGAGCCATGTCAAAACCGTCCTTTGGAGGGAGCCAGACCCCGCCGATTCCGCACTCTTGTACTGAGTTTGAGAGAGAAGATAGTTCAGGCATAGAGTGTAGAAATAAATTTGAATGTGATGAGATGTCTGATGTACGCATTTCAGGAGCTCAATATGTGGAGGACATATATAATTATTCACCTTGACATGTTTAGACGCTTTGGCATCTATGACTCTCAATAAATACCTTTATCGGTTTGCCTGATTTCAAGTAAGTCCGGTTTGGCAAGGCCAAATGTGAGTGGTTCAGTTCCTTCAGAAAATCGTGCTGCAAGCTTGGTTTGAGGGCCAGAAAGACAGCCCGGTTATGAAAAAAAGCTTTCGGTCGTCGGCCAGGATATTTTCCAAAAGGCTATCAGGGTCCAGCGGAACGGAAGGTACCTTGAGAAGCTGCGACCTGTCCAACCAGGAATAAAGACATGTCTCCCAGTCTAAACCACGTTTAAAGTGCGCCCTCGCCAGCTCCGAGGGACTGGATGTTCCCGTGTGGGCAGCTGAGCCACCTTTGCCGTTGTAGACATTATGGATGTAGAGGTCACAATCGAGTTGCTGATGGGCCGCAAGGTTTGTGGCTGTCAAAGACTTTCGGGCACTCATTTCTTGCTGTGGGGAGTGGATCGCATTGTAGGCTTTATATAGGGCCTAAAAACAAAGAAGAGTGGGCATGATGCGGAGGGAGCCATGACATTGTGGGTCAAATTGACTCAGTTCAGATACGTCGTGGCTCGGTTATGTTGAGTCAACGCGGTCGGTTAGTTCACGTGCTCCACCTCCTGAGTCCTTCACCTCATGCTTCCTCCATCCAGAGCACAGGCCGGCGACGCCCCAATCCGTTCTACAGATAACGATGCTGCAGTCGCCAGACTATCTGCAGTTCAAAGGGATATCTCACTGATCCATATGTCAAATTCTTGGTCCCCGTTCTCATTTAATATCTCCTCGTCCACCTCTCATCAATATTGGCA
>JAJIRX010000001.1:0-19583 GCA_023853785.1 Psilocybe azurescens | reverse complement strand
TGATATAATCAAGATATAGCACCAGGCAAGTGGAGCATTTGCCAACACTATCTTTCTACACTCAGGCTCACCACGTTGATCACTAACCCAATGATATTTCACCTCATTTGTCTAAGTTTCTTCCGATTAGAACATTGACCAGATTGCCAACCCTAGGCCTCAGGCTTACTGTGAATCTTTTTGTGGAGCCTGGTGGGGCCGGAAGAAGATGATCGTATCGTCTGGTTCCGATCCCGACGAGCCCTGTGGACCCATTGCTCACTTGGTATCGTGTTCGGGTTTATAAAACAAATTCGAAATGCTTGTTTCTACACTGCGACGATCATCACCCACCCATGCCACGCAACAGCCCCCCAAGTCTGTCTGAAATTCTGAAGGACCAGCTCTACCTTGGAAAGCACGTCTACTCTACTATAATGTTGTCTCAGACCTGTCCAACGAATGCTGACGAATTTTGCCTAATTGCAGCTTATCCGCCGCGCTCTCTGTTGAGCAGAGAAAGAAATACTCCATCACTCATATCCTATCTGTGTGTCCGGAATATCCTTCGACAGATAATGCACAAGACCATTTGAACATTTCAATCGAGGATTCTGAATATGAAGATCTCCTAATTCATTTGCCAGAAGCATGTCGATTTATAGAAGACGCTGTCGAGAAAGGCGGGAGGGTTCTTGTCCACTGTGTCATGGGTATTTCGCGCAGTCCGGCTGTGGTCGCTGCTTTTTGTGAGCATTTCATGCTTATGTCTATTCCAATTTTATGCTAAATGTGATGTATATAGTGATGAAGACCGAAGGATTTATGGCTCCCGAAGCCATCACCTTTGTAAAACAGAGTAAGTAACCCCCTGCTCTTCTTGAGACTTGGATTGTTTGCTAAGCATTAGGATTAAAGAACGTCCACAAGTTCATCTAAATTACGGCTTCGCTAAGCAGCTCGATACTTTCAGAAATTGTGGCTTTGATCCGTCACCTTCTAATCCAGTCTATCGGTCTTGGAAGCGGCGGAATGAGCAGGATGTCACCGCGTTCCTTAGCCATATAGAGGACACCGTCTCCATCATTCCTGATAAACTACTGCTAAGCAGGTATGTCACTTTACTCGCACCATTGATGCCACAAACTTCGATTGTTTCTCGACTGTATATGTAACATCATGTTCTAGCGAGTTTCCATCTGATCCCGAGAAAACATGGTCTCTGCTCATGGACCTGGGCGTGACACATCTCCTATCCATATCGCCCACCGAAATATCTACGACCGCAGGCTCATTAGCCAACCACCACCACATCAACATCGACAGCCGGTCTCCCGACGCCCTGCTTCTTGCTCTTCCCGACATCTGCACCTACATCGACGACGCTATCAAAAGCGGCGGACTTGTTCTAGTCCATTCCATGATCGAATCCCGGGCCTGCACGGCTGTATGTGCATACTGTACGCTTTCACGATCCATCTTTGATTAAGAGAAGACACGTACTGAGATGATTTAGTGATGTCCGCGTCCCATTACACTGCCACCGAGGCGTTCAGCGCTATCAGTCAAGGTGACGGGTGCTGCCTTCATGTCCGAGTTTCAGAATAACATTAATATGCATGTTCTACAGCACTGCCACTTTTCAATCCGACCCGTGGTTTTATTCGAAATTTGGAATTGTTCGAGGAATGTGGGTACGCGCCCACTGCTGACGCTGTGAAAGACAAATCAGAGTCGGAGTTGAAGTCATCACACAAAGACGACAGAACACGAACGGATTCAAACTCAACCGCGAACGGGGTATGCAATGGGGCGAAATATGACCTGGACAATTTTGGTAACGCGTACAACACGATTCAGAGCCCTTCGCAATCTTCTATTAGAGTTCGATAGACAGTCATGACTTTCCAGTTCTATTGAACTTGATTCCAGTATGCGTTTAACCCAGTGTCCTTCTCTTTGTATACATAACCCCTGAGTCAACAAAATGACATCAGAGTACATAACATTATAACAAGCTGTGCAGTTGTAAGATTGCAGCCGTGATTTATTGAGTGCCTGAACGGCAGAACTTGAACCGGAACCACACCCTTCCCCGCATTCATGAACTTCAAAACGATTCCCAGAACCACGAATCAGCTCGACTACCACAGACCAAAGATACGCTGGAATGAAGCTCGTATACCTGCATTGAGCCAAGAATCCAAACAGTTAGTTCTCATTGCTGCCATGCTATTGCATTTGCGATCTCTGACCAATATATTGGGTTGATTGAACGCAACGCTTTCACAGGTGTCTACGAAATCTCGCAGCATACCGTGCACCCAAGCAAACAATGGCACTCCCTCGGTCAAGAAGCGCGGCTGTTCTCGTGGCGCTGTTCGTCGGCCGGCAGGAGACCTTTACGTGCTGCTTAGTCGGTAGGTGTGTTATTGGACGGCTCACCGTGATACTATCACATGCTAATTGCGGTACTATGTCAGACGATCCTCTACACTGAGAACCTACGCCGGAGACACGTCATTACCAGGTGGCAAGGTGGATCCAGAGGATAAATCAATAGAGGATACTGCAGTATGTTGATCCATACGTTGAATCGGGGACAATGAGATTGACATCAATATAAGCGTCGGGAAGCCTTTGAAGAGGTACGAGTGTCATCTCATCTCATGCCAAAGTTCAGATGTTGACTGATTGCACTCATTCAGATTGGACTGCCCCGCGACAGAACCAAAGTTCCGCTGCTATGTATTCTGGAGCCATTCCTAGCCGCTGAACTCATAGTCACACCGTAAGCCCTGTAACCTCGCAAGTTCGCTATGTCTAAAGGGCATAAATAGCGTAGTCGTATTGATACTGGACAATACGCTTCGGGTACGCATTTCACTCTCACCCGGCTGACGTAATTCTGCTCGAACTAACTATTATTCTGCCATAGCCAATCCTCAATGGCGACGAGGTCGCCAGCCTTTTCTCGCACCCTCTCGTGTCTTTCCTAAGCTCGAACCCACCATTTCCCCATGAGCCTGATACGCTCGAAGTTCCTTATCACAAGTCCTTCGACTTCAAAGGCAGTGGCCCTGCGGAGCAGGTTTTCAGAGTCCATCAGTTTCTGACTGGACGAGAGGCTGGAGGTATAAAACCAGTCTTTGGTCTCACCGCGTACGTTAATATTCGAACATTCCATCTCATTCATCGCAAACTTCATTCAGGGCGATGCTCATTCGGACTGCAACGATTGGTTACGCGCGTCAGCCTGACTTTGAGGTCCATGCTCCGCGTGCACCCACAAGTGAGGAAAGGATAGCTTGGGCATTATTGAACCGCAAGGTCTTTCGAGAAGCATGTGAACAAGACGGGATCGATCTTCGGCCCGCCAAACGCATTACGGAAGCTCGTGAAAGAAGGGATGCGCGTCGTCGACGGAAGGAACGAGATGGCGATTCTAAACCCAAAAGCAAACTATGAGGCGTCTCATCTGCTATCGACTTCCTAACTGTTTTATCACCACCTATATACGGATGTTATTTATTTTAAGTTTCCTTTCAGGAATGAAGTCTGAACTACAAATCCAGGGTGGAAATGGCGCCCATCATCTTCAAATATGTGGCCGGGGAACTGGACGCCCCTTTGCCTTGGGGGCCGATGACTGAGTTGAGCAGTTCCGCGCCCGCATCACGGCCAGACATATAATCTGCGAGATACTTAGCCGCAGTCGACTCTTTATCCCGGTAAGACGGGCGATATCTCTGCTCAATCCCGGCTTTTGTAATCCGTTCGGGTGTGAAGCGATACATGACTGAAGCACCCTAGGAACGTCTGCGGGCGGCCATTCACGGTCAACAGATGAGGGCGGGAAAAGAACCGATACCGTTTTGGTAAGAAGCGGATGCGAGGGTGTAATGGCAGAGTGGTAGCACTCGTTATCCCCGGATGCGACAACTCCAAGCCAATTCGCGGAGAAAAATATATGGTACCGGTTGAAGCCTCGTCACTGTCGTTTCTGGTTTTTATGGGCTTCAAATACAAAGAAGTTGTCTGAGTCGACGACCCCGAGTCGGAGTTGGAACCCGCAGTCGACAAAAACTTGAATGCGGATATATTGCCTGCCCATTTATCTTGGTCATGAACAAGCTCCCGGATACCAGGCGCACCACTCGCGGCCAGAATACGGTCGACGAGGAGCGAAGGTCCAGAGATAATTTTTGGCTCTTCACCTCGCGGATTGTACGAAGTAAAATTCCACCTAGGCGCAGTGGGGCTTGGACAGACGTCGAACCTGTATCATTGGAGGATGATGAAGAAGAGTTGGACCCTACTGCTAGCAAGGGCCCGCCGAATGTGAGATCCATTCCTTTACGAGAACCATCTCGATACTGGGTCGTGCTTGTCAAACTTCGATGAGAGTCCTTGGAGAACTTTGCGGCACGATGAAAGTACCTATTCCAAGCAAAGTTTAACAAATATATCACATATGGCAGGCCCCATTAAAACCGCAATCCGACGTTGAAGAGCAAAAATAGAAGCAATCGAAGTAACTTACCAGTGTCCGCTTACTTTCTGCTCCTCACTTCCATGTGTAAATGGGTCCTCGTGGCAGCCTTCGAGGCGGAGGTAAAATTCGGCTTCCAAAATCTGAAATTCAAGGTCCTCAGGCTGAGGGCCTGGGTTGCCAGCCTTAGTAGTGCGACTAGGAGGCTTCACCACAAGTCTAAACTCGTGCAGAAGCGCTCGTGCAATTCGATCAAGTCGCGCTGAGATTTCATCCTCGCGTTCGACAGATGAAAGGTCCAGCAACTGCTGAAATTCAAGTAGTAGCTTGTCACTTGTTGCCGAGTCTATAATATTGTTTGAGTCTTCATCTTGTGTATTTGGCTTGGTTCTTTTCGCGAAAATAGGGTAGACCTTGTCTGACTTCCGCTTTTCTGCCATACCTTGGTGCAAGGCTTTGACGGTGGTGGTGGTTCTTGTTACTATTGGAACATTGTCAAGATGAAGGTCGCCGTCATTCCGTAAGGGGCACGTGGGAACACACCTTCGAAGTTTCAACGCTGCATGACACGTCAGGGTTATTTTCGTATTTTAAATTGTTTACTCTCCTCGGTAAGCACGTATCGTGGTCATCAGTTGCCACTGGCTGCACTCTTTAAATGAGCCAGAACATGCGATCAACATACTCAATGCGCCAGAAAAAATCAATGATATATACTGAATCAAGTCGCATTCCACTGCAATGCGAAACATGGCAAGACCACTTCCCAAGCTGAATATAACGCCCGTCGTGTTCAGATATCTGGCCTAGTAACGAGACAGATTCACCTTCGAAATTTGTATATCTCAGGTACTCACTACCCTTCAATACAGAATGACATTATTTTGCAGATGGATGCCATTTAGGCTGGCGAGAAAAGTATAGTCCATGTAGGGTATACAATCTACAACAAAGCGCCCGGGGTTTTACAGTCAATTAGTTGAGGGCTGATAATGCCTCGCATCGATAATCTTTCAGCAAGACAGTACAGCTGATCTAGTGGTACCTATGGTTTTTGGATGTGATAAGTTTAGATCACCCTACGGAGAGGAATAATGAGCGTTTGGACATTGTGTATCTCGAAAGGCACTAAGAACAAATTCGGGGGCTGGAAAAGCAGATGCGTTGCCTGCCCAGTGTTGAAGCTGTCAAACTGAGAATGCAGTCCAAGTAGCAGACATCTTTAATGCGGAGTTGCAAAAACATTTCTTACCACCTGGCAACTGCCGCTATAGTGCAAGTTACCAATTAAAAGAGGGAGGAACTAGGTACCTCCTTCCAGAACCGAGGCACAGACTGTCATAGTGTGTTGGAGACGGTCTGACTCTGCCAGTTGTGACCCTGAACATTCGGGCCACCCGTATGAACTGGCCGAGTTTACTCTTAAATATCTGGTATGATAGATCCATGTCCATTTTTTCAGTTTCTGTATCACAGTCAAAGGCAACATGTGGTTTGTGGCGGGCAAGTGGCGGGCGCTTATGGAAGCGCTTCAACGCGAAGGGCCGAAGGCAAGTTTGATTATTTGCGTCAATTATTTGTGTTTATTAGATTATGATCTCTTTGGCTTTAGAATTACAACGTGCAAGTTTTGATTGGCTGGAGCGTATCCGAGTCCGCCTGTACAGCCGCTAGCGGCTTCCAAACTAAAAGCTGTCTGCTAATATCGTGCTCTCCTTCCGTTCCCTGATATCGTCCTCGCCAGTCAAGCTTGACCTGCTGCAGCCGCATTGCTCATTGCAGATGTCATATCCACGTTCGGGGAAGCAATTGAAAGAACAGCCCGTGTTATTGCCACATGGCTCGCCATATCTTACCGTGGATTTCCAGCAATCATACGATCATCGTAGAAGTCTTACCGGAACAACCTTTATTTTTGCATGCCTAAGTATAGCAGTACACAGTCAATTGAGAAAAGGTGTTTCTCCGTGTTTCCTCTAGGGGCCCCAGGAGGTCAGAAATTCCGCCTTCCAAAAAGGCAGATTTTCTGACTCATTAAGGTGACAATTCCGCCACTGAGAGGCAGAAAGAAAGGGCGGAATGAGGTCGGAAATACATCCACGAAATTGAACGTTTCATACCCTTCCTTTTTGGGACTGACCGTTGTAAGGAGTGAAATTTCCGAGCTTTAGAGATAAAAAAGCTAAAGCAAATGTCTTATTATATGATGTAAAAAGTCAAAAATCACAACTCTATCGAAGGAAAGATAGACAGATTTTACCAATTTTATCGCACTTAAAGTACAGAAAATTATGATCCAACATGTATGGAAATCATATTTATTAATGATATAATGACTATGAGATCTGGTCTTCACAGATCATCAAGATACATATCAGGATCAAATGGTACTACAAATTAAACACCCAAAGAAAAACTGCAACAACCAGAAGCCAGAAGAACTTGCAAAGCAAAAGTGAGTAGAAGGAAAGCAAGATAGCACAATGACTTACATTTAATCTGTTGCATGTCAGCATTCCCCCGTCAGCGCCCCTCGTATGGCTGCCCAGGCCACCGCCGCTCGTATTCACACATCACCATCCCTCCTCCAGCTTCTTCCACTTCCCCATTGGCATCATTTACATCGACTTCGGCGCTGTTTGAGAGTTTACCACGGAGGCGGAGTGTGAGTGCGAGTGCTGGTGCGAGCTCAATGATACATGGGAATGTGAATGGGAGTGTGAAAGGCACTGACAAGGAAAAAGAGAGTGACAAAGACATAGAGAGTGACAAAGAGAGACAACTTACACCGCGCGAAGACGATGTTCCAGCTCAGCAGGGATGACGACAACGATGATGATGACGACTCGTCTGTTGAGGAAGGGTGCCACGGGCACAACACCACGACGAAGGCGAAGTCAAAGCCACTGCGTGACACTGACAGTATACCCTTCCGAGGATGAGGACGTGGACATCCTGTGCCCGGGCCTCCCGCCGCTGCTGCTGCACACGAAGGCGCCGTCGTCGTTCGACCAGCTGGGCATGCGGTTTGTTGGGCAGAGTGCGGGTGCGGGTGCAGGGGGCGCCGGGTGGGAGAGCAGCAGGAGGTGGGGCAACAGGAGGCTACCCATTCCTGAAGGTTGCTGCTCCTGTGAGGAGGAGCTAGTTGAGTGCAGGGGAGGAGGTGGCGACAGCAAGGACAGCAGAGGGCCAGCAGCATGCATTGCTGCTGGGCTGGGAACCATTGAGTGCAGCAGAGGCAGCAAGAACGGCACAGGCCCAGCAGCATCACATGCTGCTGGAAACTGAACTGTTGAGTAGGGAGGGAGACGATGGGGCTGGTGAGGACGACGAAGGCCCTGTGGAAAATGGGCTATTATTGACGTGGAGCTTTTGCAGAGTTTGTGTAATAAATAAAGGATTTGCAAAAATGCAGAAATGTTGCGGAACGGTACAGATAGAATATAGACTTTTTTAGGCAGAATCACAACAGAATATCTTTTTGGACATAAATTTAACATGTGTACAAAATTTCCACTGTTTTTAGTTAGAATATGATGGCGAATTTCTCACCCGAAATGCAACCTTTCTCCTGAGCCATATTTCGTACCTTAAACGTACATTTTTGACATTCGAATTTTCAGCATTCAATTCACTTGGCTTGATGGCCATTGCTTTGCATGGCATAACGAGTCCTTTTGTGGGACTGAATTGAACCACCCTTGCTTAATTATGCTTATACTTTTAGCATCAAAATTTTATAATTACATATACTGAACAATTTATTATGCACAATACCAAAAACTAGAGAAAAAGGAGCCATTTTACTATGTTGGGGCCAGATTTTACCATCCTTCCTCACACTTTATAGCTTCAAAAATTATAAGCTAGACAATGAATGACTTTCTATGCACAATGCAAAAAACTGGAGAAAAGAGAGCCATTTTGTGATGTCAGAGCCTGATTTTGCACTTTTTGGCACATTCATTACAATATTTTGGCCCTTATATTGAACATAAAAATATAAAAATTCAGATTAATATGCATATGAGCTGTCTCTATGAGAGTGCTAAAAATAAGATTTAAAAAGCTGCGGTTGTGAAGTTATAAATGAAAAGTGTCAATTTACAAACACTGGTTCTGGATGACAAATGCAACGGAATTCAGAATTCACATCACATTATCAAAGCGATGGAAGGAGTTGAGCATCATTTGGCAAAAAATAACTCGGGAGAAGCCGATTTACCAAAGCAATAGAATTCATGTTCACGTCACGTTATTGAAAACAAAACGGGAAATACCGAGCAATAGAAATCACGTTCACGTCACGTTATTAAAGACAAAACAGGAAATATATTCACACAAAGATAGATTCTTGACATTGCGCCCTCGCTGGGTCCCTGTGTAAAGAACGAGTCTTTACTTACGTAAAGGACTCGTAATCCATTTTTAGATTCAGGACTTTAGGGGCGGAAATATCCGTTTCAGACATTTAAGGGTGGTTAAAAATGGAATTTCCGGCCCGATGGGGCCCATAGTGTTTCATCATGACACCGTACGAGCCCGAACGTAGTTAATATGGGAACATATAAAAGGACTTCATCGCCTACCATTTCTACTAGCGTTCATCCACTCCCTGCAACGTTTTAACTCCTACCTGCCAAGTACTACAAGTATGAAACTCATTTTCTCTTTCTCTTTATTGGTTGCAATGCTTGTCTCTGGCATCGTCGCTGCTCCTTCTACTCCGGTGTGTACCGGCTTCTCTTAATATTCTTCGATATTATATGTTCCAATATGATTTGCATCAGGGTTTTGAAAGGGCTGTACTAGAATCAGACTGGACCACCAGTGGTGCCCGCCTTAATCGCGAAGTTTAAGCTGCAATAGGTGGGTTCAATAACATCTGTGAAGTGTGGTGCCATATCTTGATAAACTAGCATTAAGATGACACCGTTGGATATTGGTCGAATCTTTAATATTCCGTGGGGATAATATATTTTATATACAAATGATTGGGTTTTGAGACTCGGATGTAATGCGAGTTCAACATGCACTATCGCTCTTCTCGAACCTCTTGTCGACTCATGGCCGAGCTTCTGTCCGGATTTCTTCTTGTAACTTCGTTTTGGGTTTTCCCCGTCTATTTAACGGCCTCGTTGCGTCGAGGTCGAGCTGCCGCCTCTTCGTATCCACCTGGCTTTTCTGAATGCAATGTTGCGTCCCAAAGCCCCACCATTGTCTCTACGTATCGCAAGTATTCACACCTATCCCAAAGCGTGTGTGCTATGCCTCGGTATTCTCTAGCGCAACTCGAAGACGGATTTTGTTGAGATGGCGGGTATGAACATGTATCAAACGTGAGAAGACTTACCTTTTGAATGACAAGCTGCTCAACAGCGGCTGTATGTGCTTCGTTTGCTGCATCACCCTTAATACGCTCCTCTCTCTCCTCATTCAGCAAACGCTGGTACCTATTCTCAGCCGACACATCGAGCTCCTTCAACTCCTGAAGCTCCGCCTTCCACCATGCTTTATGCTCCCGGAACATCTCTTCAATGAGCTTTGTCGTCTTCTGCAGCTCCGCCTCCCATATTGCTTCATGCTCCCGGAACTTCTCTTCATTGAGCTTTGTCGTCTTCTGCGGCTCAGCATTCAACTTTCCTTCTAATGTTTCCATCATCGTCGCACTCTGAGCCTGCGAGGAGAGGGCCAGCGGATCGGAGAGGAAGGCTGGGTTCTCAGATATGGTTTCCATTGGCGCCCCTGCTTCATCAGCCAACCTGTTGTGCTTGGAAGGGATGATGGCATGTAGCCCGCTCTGTTCTCCGGAAAGATCCCTTAGCATGGTAGTCGCATCGTCGTACCTTAAAAACCCATGTTCGTCTCGGAATGGCATTAGTAAAGGAGGGTATGGATAGAATAGCAAGGCTTACCGGAGGCAATGATTATACCTGCAGCTTCTATCTCTCCAATCGGTAGGTTTAATTGCGTAGCCACCTCAGTTGCCACTATCTGGCGTACATCAAGGATGCTCATGTCATCAGGGACACGCGCTCTGTATGCAAGCGAGCGTTGAGTGAAGTGGCAGGTTATGTAGAGGTAAGTCTTCGCAGGCTGAATATGAGCATCTGTTTTCGACATCATGATATTGACAGCTCGAGGACAAAGTTGGTGTTATGTCACATTGACAATTTTCAATTTTGAAACCTCGATCGAAATCCAGCATGTTTCTTACAGATTCCAACATATCAATTAAATAATAACGACTAATCAAGAAGTCTGCCAAATCTCAGATTTCCCTCATCGTATGTATGAGGTTTAAGAATATTTTAAATAACTCTATTTCACATATCGTGCGCGAGATACAGCTTTAAACCCGGAAAACAATGAAAATTTAACGGAGTTGCTCAATAGTTATAGAGAATCAGTTAATCATCATATGAGCCTTACAGCGTTTTCCACCGCGTTCTGAAGGCGCATTCCACGATCCAGACTCATGTCCTCTAGATTTGGTCTGTGTCCGCCATATTTCAAGATCTAAAAAGGAAAGCCGGTTTTGATGAGCCATTTTGATATTATACGTATAATTTTTTGGTCCTGAAGTGCTACTGAAATTACAGTAGAGACAATTTTACAGCGGTTCTCAAAAAGCTAAGACAGCGCCATTTCAATGCAATCAAAAATCAAAAATCGCGGGGGCGTGCCTGACTCTCAAAATGGCAGTCCAGGGTTTAGGTACTGTTACACTTTGCTCAATCTAGCTTCGAAATCTCACCTGTTACTGTACAAGGCACTTCGATTTTTAATTCTAAATGTTGAGAGTAAAACCAGCTGGTGTCATGAGGAGCGGAAAAGCGCAGCCGGGAACTCTGGGGTGCTCCCACAATTTTTATTTTTGATCCAGTCGACAGTGGTGCCACTTAGCTTTTTGGGAACCGCTGTAAACCTAGTCAAGAAGCCCTCAAAGACAGATTAAGGATTCCTCATACATAATTAAATAGAGTAACTTGAAATAACTACTACATAAAATTTATCTCAACAGGCCCAATTGATCGACTAGAAAGACCTACTTCATTATTATATATGTCAGGAATACTGAGTTCTGGGATCTCAATAGTCCGAAATAGTCTTAATATTTCGACATATGTTACATAGCTATGAGCAACAAGTGGCACTCACGTCTGTAGGGATTTACTTATCATTTCTTGATGCACGTAAATGTCCTGCAGCCGGTCTACAGGTCTTGAGCCGACTGATGGAACGACGTAGAATTCTGACGTTGCGTCATTGAATGATTAAGACAAAGAGTGCCACCTACGTTGATGAGCGGTATTTGTGATCAGGTGAGGTGGAAGACAACCACATATTTGTAAATGGGCGCTGGAGACAGCAGATCTATAGGGCGCGACACGAAGGAAAGGAGCAAGGTAGAATTATGAGTCGATGTCAAATACAATAATCAGACAACGTTCATCACGGGCGAGAAGAAGTCCAAGCAGCAGACACCTTTAATGCGGAGTTACAGAAACATTTCTTACCACCTGTAAACTTCCGCCGTAGTGCAAGCTGCTAATTAAAAAAGGGAGGAGCTATGTGCCTCCTTCCAGAACCGAGGCACAGGGTGTCATAGTGTCCGAAGGCTCCTCCAGTCTGACGTGATCCTGAAATTTCGGGCCACCTGTACGAACTAGCGGAGTTTACTGTTTATATCTGGTATGATAGAGCCATGTCAATTTTTCAGTTTCTCTATCGCAGTCAATGGCAGTATGTGGTTTGTGGCGGGCAAGTGGTGGGCGCTTAGTATGGAAGCGCTTGAACGCGAAGGCCAGTTCGATTATTTGTGTTTGTTAGATTATGGTCTCTTTGGCTTTAGAATCACAACGTGCAAGTTTTGATTGGCCGGAGGGTATCTGAGTCCGCCTGTACAGCCGCTAGCGGCTTCCAAACTGTCCACGACGACAATCCATCAATGTAGAACTTATAAAGCTGTCTGCTAATATCGTGCTCTCCTTCTGTTCCCTGATATCGTCCTCACCAATCGGTCAAGCTTGACCTGCTGTTGCCGCGTTGTTCATTGGAGATGTCATATCCACGTTCGGGGAAGCAATTGAAAGAAGAACAGCCCATGTTATTGCCACATGGTTCGCCATATCTTACCGTGGATTTTCAGCAACCATACGATCATCGTGGAAGTCCTACCGGTGTCAAATATAATAATCAGACAACGTTCATCATGGGCGAGAAGAAGCCTGCGTGGTTAACCGTATATGAAGGCAGGGGCGTTACTGCTTCTAAATCGACATCCTTGACCCTCTTCAACCGTCGATTACGCCGCGTCGCTCTGGTCATGTTGCTGTCATTGACCGCCATCTGTGTGTTTGTGCTCCATAGTGGCGTCTTATGTTCTACTCAGACTACGCACAAGCCACCAATCATCGACGGAGACACTCAGTTCTTCCCTCCGGCCATCCAACGCTCATGGGGTGCATACACGCCCTATTTCCCGGCGGAACAGTACACTCCCCACCAGCGCATTGTAAGATTACGCAAGTACGTATTGCCCAAATCTTTTGCTTCCCTTTCTGATAGATAACTTTTAGGTCAACATTGTAAGTAGATTTGTGAAGGCATTTTGGTTTCCTGTCTCTGATGAAATAGATTCAACGCCATGGGGCGCGCTTCCCGACGTCGGGGCTACAACAAGAATTTTAACAGCTGTCAAGAATCTCCAGTCTGCTAGTCATTTCTTGGACCCACGACTTGATTTCCTCCATAATTATACGTACACACTTGGCAAGGACAATCTGATACCATTTGGAGCTTTGCAGTACGTTCTTGCAGCTCTTTATCTTTTATTCGGAACGAGAATTTCTTTGCAGATCAACAGATGCAGGAAGAGGAGCATTTAAGAGATATACGAATCTTGTGTCACTGGCAAATGTCCCATTCGTTCGCGCTTCTGACAGCACACGGGTAGTCAACTCTGCTACTAACTGGACATCAGGTAAACGATCAAAATATAGTCCAGGACTAAACCTGGCACTTACAATACCATATTCTAAGGATTCTCACTTGCAAGTCACGGCGTCTTCAACCCAGTTCTGTCAGTAGTTCTGGATGAATCGGTACAAAATTTCTCCTATCATCTCGCTTTGCTAACATTAACAAATTCCACTCACCTTGAAAACAGCTCAACGACACTCTGGACGATGCGATGTGCCCGAGTGCTGGTTCGTCTGACCCACAGACTGGCCTTTGGACGTCGATCTATGGCGCTCCTATCGCTGCCCGGCTGAACACACAAGCGCCGGGAGCCAACGTGACTGCGACCGACATCTCTAATCTCATCCCACTTTGCGCATTTGAGACACTGGCCAAAGAAACTCCCAGTCCGTTCTGCGCCCTCTTCTCGGATGCCGAGTTCGCCCAATTTGAATACTTTGGCGACTTGGATAAATTCTATGGAACAGGGTCAGCATATAAATATATTGGGTTGCACGAAAATCCTATGCTCAATTATTTTCTTTATCCTATTCTTAGATACGGCCAAGCTCTGGGGCGCGTGCAAGGCGTGGGCTACGTGAACGAGCTGCTCGCGCGGCTCACCGAGTCGCCCGTGCGCGACAACACGCAGACGAACCGGACGCTCGACGCCTCGCCCGTGACCTTCCCGCTCAATCGCACGCTCTACGCGGACTTCTCACACGACAACCAGATGATCGCGATCTACGCTGCGCTGGGGCTTTTCAATCAGACGACAGCGCTCGATCCGCGCGTGCCAGATGCGAAGCGGACGTGGATCACGAGCCGCCTCACGCCGTTCAGCGCGCGGATGGTCACCGAGCGCTTGACGTGCACGGGCGCGGGCGCGGGTCCGGGTCGAGGACAGGGGCAGGGGCAAGAGCAGACGTTCGTGAGGATCCTGGTGAATGATGCTCTGCAGCCGCTCGACTTCTGCGGGGGCGATCAGAATGGATTGTGCACGCTCAGCGCGTTTGTGGATAGTCAAGCGTACGCGAGGAACGATGGAGAGGGGGACTTCGAGAAGTGCTTTGCTTGAGCATTGGAGATAGCTGATCCCAGAGCAAATCTCGCAGTCGACTGATCATGTCAGCTTCATTACCATCCGCTGCTCTCTTCTCTTCGGATCAGTGTGATACCCTGGCCATGACTTATTCACTCTATCTATACCATACAAGACGCGTCCAATCACGCATTTCTTTCTTTTCTCTTCTGCAGAGAGACAGTTGCGCGGTCGGATTGGGTGCTGACAAGTGACTGCCTACTGCGGGGCCGTGTGCGATTCTGATTCCTGTGGCGTTGGCTTCTTCAGAGACCCACAGGACATGTGCCTTGAAGTCGTGCCCATCAAAAGCGATAACTCTCTCATCTCATACTCCTCTTCATTTCTTATTGGAATCCTCAATCCCAAAATAGCGCAAGTCCAGTCAGTTAAATACAGAATCATCTCACGGGGGTGATAACTTTTTCCTTCGCTTCAAGTTCCAGTCATACTTCGATAAAAAAAAAAAAGCTTCTATAAATCGCGAGTATATGTGGTGCCTCACTGATTACTGGTGCTTTGGATCCGTAAAGATGGCTTGAAAGCTCACCCCATTGCAATTCCCAATCCTGTTATGACTCGTCAACCACTCCATTCAGTCTATAATTACCCCGCAAATGGGCAGGTCTCAAGCTCTATATTCTACAATGATCATGAGAGCCCTTTTGTGGCGAGAACGGTTCCTATCTAATTCATGTGTGCTAGTGAACCAGCAGTTTCTCTCAAGCTTTATTGGGTTTATCCATCTATGGTGTTTATTTCCCTGTGCCCTCTAATACTTTCTATTCTATTCTATTCCTTCGGAGTACTTGCCGCCGCATAGATCAGTATCTCAGGCTAGGAGTACATCAAAACGAGCGTGTTACTGGGAGAATACCCTCGCTCATTCCATTCCATCCTATTCTCTGCAAGCACATAAATACAACTCGCTCCGAAGGACCTTCTCAGAGTGGGTTCCCTCTTCCAATTTCCCCTCTTGCTTTCAGCTTCTAGCTCGCAGCCCCTCCTTAACGAAGGTCTACAGTCTCAATCAAGACCAAATTACGATCTCAACCACGCAGACCAAAATGTCCACGGAGAAGCACGACATCGAACAAATCAGCGTGTCTAATGAGCCCGGTGCGCTGCCCAAAGGGAGCCAACCGCGGCCCATGCGTCCGTCGCGGATAGCAAACGCAGGCCCGGCGTAAGTCTCAGTTTTTCTTTGCTTTCTTCCACCTATCATTAACAACTTTTAATTATCATGGCTTCAGCGGTATCTTCTCTTTCGCATCGACGACATTCATCCTGTCCATGTTCAACGTGAACGCACGGGGATCCACACACCCAACATCGTCGTCGGCATGGCGGCCTTCACGGGCGGCCTGTTGCAATTTATAGCAGGGATGTGGGAGTTCCCCAGGGGAATGTCTTTGGTGCCACAGGTAAAACGGAATACCCTTAACTCTAATCCTAAAGTGCACACACGACTTGGCTCAACAAAATTACTTCTATCTTAACAGCATTTGCATCTTATGGCTGCTTTTGGATGTCATACGCTCTCATTTTTATCCCCGGGTCCGGCATCCTCAGTGCGTATAGCAGCCCACAAGAACTCGGCAACGCAATTGGGATCTACCTGATCACTTGGATGATGGTCACGCTTCTGTTCATGTGCGTGTCTGAGCAAGAAATTGGTGTTTTTTTCCTGCAAAGCTCACGAATTATTATTCCAGAATCCCCGTTGTTCGTAGGAATGTTTCCTTTGTGGTCCTTCTCTCTATTTTGGCGCTCGCCTTTGCTCTCTTGCCGCTGGCTCGTTCACTGGAATGGCAAAGTGTGTACTTTTCGCATTTGCAATACCTTTTAATAACTGACTTTGAATGCTTGCAATAGCATTACGAGGGCAGGAGGCATCGTGGGTATTATCGTTGCGTTGGTGGCCTACTACATCGGAGTCAGCGAAATGCTGGAAGCAGAGACTCGTCCCATCATGAGACTACCGCGTGGTGTTTACAACTAGCACTGAATAAGTCTCTGGACGGGTTCAGCCTCAGATAATTGTTAACCACTTGTATTTGTTGTTCATTGACAGAGTATTCGATTATTAACATTACATTTCCACGAAAGCCATAACTAATGAGTACATATTAAAGAATGGAATGATCAGAAGACCGAATAATTATTCCGTAACCTCCGAATAATGATAACGAATGAGAGGGAATGGAATAAGTTAGGAATCAAAATAAAGGGCGATATTATGGGTTTATGAATAAGATAGGGTGGACCGGTGAATGGACAGGAAAGGGTATGGGATAGAAATTATGGAACTAGTCGCTATTAGACCAATCCATGGAGAGGTCCGTAAAAGGATATCAAAGAGGAAGCGGGCTGGATAGATTCCATAGAAAACAAGTAAAGAGAACATAAACATAATCAAAAGAAAGCTAAACCAAGAAAGCGAACGAACAAGAACGTATAGAAAGGAAGGGACTTCGAATATGAAAAGAAGCGAATTCATGGTGATAGTGATGCTATACACACCGAGCGAGGCATGATCCGACGGATCGGCGTTGGAATGGACACGAAATTAGAGGGGCGTTTAAAAGGTAGCGCGAGGGGTGAAGATAAGTTTGCATTCCATAGCGGCCGGAAAATCACCTAGTGTTATTGTGTCAAGACAAAGGGAAGAGTCAAACGACAGAGAAGACTCACAAAGCTGTCTTTGATGTCCATGCTTGCAGCAGTCGTTTCGCTCGGAGCACTGACATCGAAGTTTCTCACAAATGCGGCGACGGCCAACCTGAGCATCATATGTGCCAAATTTTGTCCTCCACAAATACGGGTTCCTGTTCCGAAAGGCATCATATGCGCCGCCATCGTGGACAGATCACTCGAGGTGGTAGATGGGCTCTCGAGCCAGCGCTCAGGAATGAATCTATCGGCGGAAGGAAAGACGGAACTTTCTCGATGCATCGACCACGCCTGCGTAGCCACAACCGTTCCAGGAGGAAGAGCGTAACCCATCAAGTCGAAAATCCCATCCGTCGCTCCATTTTTGGAGGTGGAAGAAGGAACAATACGTTCGAGAAGGCTCGGGACGGCTGTATACATTCGAAGACCTGTGGTATTGAAATTACCATTACTAAATATGAGAACGATGGACGCTGCAGATAGTTGGATATCCAACCTTCTTTCATGAATGCGTTCAAGTAGGGCAGGTCTTGCAGAACAGCCATATCTGGGAGAACTTTGCAGTCGGGAATAGCCTCATCTATTTCCATTTGAAGTTTCTTCATTATATCTGGACGACGGCTTAGCTCCCAGAACAGGTATGTGATGGACGTCGACGTAGTGTCAGTTCCAGCCATGCTGATACAGTGTTTCAGAAGATCCGTGCCAACGAATAACAACCCAAAGACGTACAAATGACCAATGCATTCTGAGATGATATCGTGATCAGGCATCTGCTGAGTCGGACTATATTTGTAGCCCAAGAGACGCTGTAGCATCGAGATTTTTTCGGTATCGCCAATTTTGCCTGCATTCACTTGACCACGCATTTCATACACGCGTGCACTCACAAACTGTACTTAGAATTAGCAAAAACTTGTTGTTATCAAATTCTAGATTTGACCTCGGCGAGAATTTTGTCGGAGTCGCACATTTGTCTCCCATCGGCTGTTAGGGATGCGGCAAACTAGATTCCAGGTCCATGCAGGAACGATGCTACGCTAAAAACCATATATATGCGCTTTTAAGCGAAAAAGAAACTATTCGAGTGTATTTAAAAACTCACAAGAATACCACGCTTAGGAAGTCGTTTATCGCCGTGGAAAGAGGATCCTCGACGTCCATGGCCCATTTGCCCACTGCTCCGAGGCGATAACCAAAGGAAGAAGAAACTACAACATCGACCATTAGGTGTCGGAAGAGTGCCAGGCACTCGACGGGAGATTTCCAATATTCTCGAGCGACTTTACCCGCATATAAGTACAGATCACGGAGATAGAGTCATGCTAGACGAACATTAATAAGCTGAAAGGTATATTCATGCATTTCAGGCTGAAATTGCGCGACGTTGCTTGGAGTATAGTGATGTGCGTATGATTTACGTCGGATAGAGTGGATAGCGTGGTCTAAAGTTGTCATGCTAGAGGAAAAGGGTGAAATTTTATAAATAAAGGTGCATATATGCGCGTTTTAACGCACGCGTGATCGTTGTCGTTGCTATAAAAGGGGCTAAAGTTAGTTTAATGCTTAGTGGGCGGAGTACAGAAGAGACTCGCGTTAATAGACTTTATAGAAAGTGCTCTTATCGAACTTGTGTACGGAGTACACGTTACGCATGGTCGAGATATCTCGGAAGACGACCTTGTTGGGTCCGATACGGACGACGGGACCATAGATTTCGAAAGGTCTTGGACCGCCTTGCACTGACGAAGGCGGATAACGTGGGTGGTAATCCAAAAGTCTGATATGGCATAGTACCATGGACCGGGTATCGCTGAGAGAGGAGAGAGAAAGAGATTATAGAAAGCATGTATGAGAAAGTACGCCAAGGTAATGAAGGTGGCAGTGAGGAAGAGGTTGGTGGTAGACCAGGAGGCCGAATAATTAACGGCGGTAATCATAGTCAAAGAAAGGAGTCAGAAAAGGCGTCACAGTGTTGCGTGAGAGAAGAACCTGCTACGCTGCAGGTTATCTGGGACGGAAGAGGGGAGATGAATGGGGAGGAAAGAAGGAGAGGTGGGAAATTGAAACATGGACCGCTCAGTCTATATACGTCCGGAAAACCAGCTGACAAAGCGAAATGCATCTTTTTGTCGCCAACGCCAATCTGGATATGATACTAATAGCTAGCAGATGAAGGTCAAGGTCAGGCCTTGCAAAAGCACAACTTACCCATTTCATTCTCCGTCGTACGTCACTGCCGAATTGAGCTATTCAAATGCCGCTTCTGGGCATCACGTGTTTGCATTGATTTCCTGTCTCTTGCTCAGCTGTCTGCTCTTAGACTTTAACGCCCGGCATCTAATCACGTCCATTATCATTCTGCTGACGCGCCACTAAATGACCGGTCTATCC